>JAYMSP010001248.1:0-34302 GCA_036897095.1 Plantago elongata
GGCAATGCTTCCATGGGAAGCTTCAGTAACGGCTTGTTTTACAAGCTTCACTACTCCAATCTTCCATGGGAAGCTTCAGTAACGGCTTGTTTTATTCTGGACTCCAAATGGCTCGCAAATAAATTCCAAAAAAATATAAAATCGATTCTTGGGCGATATTTAAGATGAACTAAAGCCGTATTAAAATAAATATTTTTATTTTATTATTTTATTATTATTTTAATATCAAATACTAATTTAACGCTTGTTCGTAATTAACTGGCGATCGTAACCGGCCGTTAATTTCCGAATTCAACTCTTTGTTACTGTCGAATAATTCACGTACATCGAGTCATTAGTCAATGGTCAGTTAAAATAATAATATTATTACTGAGTTAATTTCTGATACACGGAATAAGATTTGCGGCTCTTACAAAAGTACGCTCTCGTCTTATTTTAATTCGAGCATTCGTCATAATATTATTGTGGGTAATGGTCAATCTATTCCTATTCGGGGTCATGGGAATACTCAATTAGCTCCTCCCCACCCACCTTTGTCCTTACAGAATGTGTTACATGCTCCCAAACTCGTTAAAAATCTTATTTTGTTAGCAAATTTACTACCGATAATTCTGTCTTAGTTGCGTTTGATCCAATTGATTTTTCTGTGAAGGAATTTCCGAAGGGGGAGGGTAATCATGAGATGTGATAGCAAGGGGGATCTTTATCCGCTTACTTCTATTCTTATTCCCATAGGGGCACCGTTGGCGCTTACAACTTCCTCATTTGACGTTTGGCATGCTTGCTTAGGTCATCCTGGTCGATCTATTTTAAATTCAGTTTGGTTAGATAAAGACATTGTGAGGTCTAAAACTTGTGCTTCAAGTATTTGCCGTTCTTGCATTCTTGGTAAACAAGTTAAGTTATCTTTTGATGATTCTGTATCTCAAACCCTATCTGCTTTTGATATTATTTATAGTGATTTATGGACATCTCCTACTTTGAGTTCTATGGGGCACCACTATTATATTATGTTCTTGTAATCCGGTGTTGGCACTAAATGACCCGAATTGGAAATTGGTTATGCAAGACGAATTTAATGCTCTTATTAATAATAAGACGTGGGTGCTAGTACCTCATCCATCATATGTCAATATTATTCATTCTATATGGATTTTGCTCACAAGGTAAAATGTAACGGTGACTTTGAGAGATATAAGTCTCGTCTTGTAGGTGATGGGAAGACTCGGTAGGTGGGTATCGATTATGGTGAAACTTTTAGTCCGGTTGTCAAACCGGCTACTATTCGTATGGTATTGAGTTTGGCATTATCTAGGTCTGGGCATATTCATCAACTGAATGTTAAAAACGCGTTTCTTTATGGTGACTCAAGGAGACCATTTATGTAAGGCCCTGGTATGGTCCGGAAGTAAAGGATCATGCCGAACTTCCAAATACATAAATATATCAGAGTAATAGTTATTACAAATCCCAACTATAATTTATAATTCGAAAATCAAAACACACATATACAAGATCAGCAGCGGAAACAAGCCCGAGTCCGTCTGTCTGCCTAGCTACCCTGTCCTCTCTTCGTGCTCAAAACCTGGGAAATCATTATTGAAACAAGGAGGGCGTCAGTCATAGAGACTCAGTGAGGATAATCAGGTATGCATGAAGGCAACAGTATAGCAACCAACACAACACGCTGATCAGGCAGTTTTAAACAGTGGGAGAAACCGGTATCAGTTAGTCAGGATCATAGCACATGAAAGGTGCCAGATTTACAGTACCAGATAGTAACTGTCTTGGGCTAAACCGAACAGATCAGGTTGCGGTCAACATCAGTAGCAGCGTGACTGCGCGAGGAGTTGCTTTTATGACAGGCACGACCCGTCACAACTCATAAAAATCCAGACTGTTTGAATGGATGTACAGTCTAGGGTGCCCGAAAAGATAGCGCTGCAGACGCTTTACAATAGTCTATCGACAATGTTGACCCGGACGGTTTCCCAAAATTTTCCAAAAACAGTGTGTGGTTGCTTTTCAAAAATCGGTTTCATGCAATGTAGTCATGAGTATCAACAGGACGAAATTAAAATGAAATATCAGTAGATAATGGACTTAAGAAAATATCAAGTCAATTTAAGTCAGGTATCTCTAAATACAAGTCAGGTATCCCTAAATACAAGTCAGGTATCTCTGAATACAAGCCCTTGGTAGTTACACAGTCCGTAATCAAAATTAGTAATCTAGTCGTAGTCAATCGTTCGTCGTCGGGTAGCCGCAGTCAGAGTTAGGCAGGAACATAAACAAGAACAAGTACGGGAATTTAAAGAATGAACCGTAATAACTTTCCCACCACCGGATGTCGAAAGCTAGTAATCGCTCACGTTGAACGGGCTGGTACGCTATGCAACTTCGAATCCTGATGCACGGACAACACGAATTAACTTTTGCGAGAATAATTACAAGTCTCCAATACATTACCTAATTAACTCAAAGTCTCAACAAACCACATAGTAATCAACTTTCCAATCTATCCACCAATTGCATCAGAAAACACCCAAACAGATGAGCGAATCATACACAGACCGAACAACCAGCGAGAAAAAGGAACTAGGCAACACAGACTCCAAATCAAACACACACACCAAAACATAGAGCATAGCATCAAACCATCAGCTATCTCTTCGAATTGCAATCACAATTACAATTTAGAGAGGCACCAACTACTAATAAATACATTTACTTGCCAGATCATACAAATCCACCTAGCTCATTATAATCTTCAATGAAAATTGTAATTGCGGTTTGTCCATTCAACTAGTTTAATTTCAAGAAGCTTATTGAATAAGAATAAATTGAAAGTCAAAACAAGAAAACATAAAGCAGACTTGTCACGACAGCATGTAATTAGCTAGTGGAAACAACACATAATTAGCTAGTGATTAAGATTGCTAATTATAGTTGCAAGGTTGCACAACAAACAACTACCTGGGGAAATTACGAGTATACATAGGAACAAAATTGCACAAGAGAAAGGAAGATGAGTACAAGCTCAGCTCAAACAAACCCAAACCAACAATAAGTATACACATCAAATTGCAACATATAACACAAGAATCTGACAAATCGGAATTGCAAATTGAGACTCACACTTATAGTCACACTGTCACACCGACCAATCGACTACAACAGATACACAATACTAAGAATCATACTACGGACCACACAACAGATAAATGAACAGCACAACACATCAAAAGGGTCGGTTCGAATGAACATTAATTCACACAATTCAACTCGAATTCAACAAGAAACAAGTTAATACATTGAAAACACAGTTTAACAATTAATTTCCCACCCCAGAATTCAATTATAATCGAAAAAGAAGGCACTAACCGGAGAAATTGGTCGCGCGCAATGACACTAATCCGGTGAATTGAGACGCGGTGAGGTTGGGGCGGTGGTTAATTGCGAGTGGTAGGCTCGTGGTGGTGGTACGGGAAGGAGGCGGTAGTGATGGGGGTCGAGTAGGTGAGATGGTGTGGTGGTGGTGGGTGACGGTGATGGTGGCGATGATAGTGGCGGAAGAGGGAAGTACGAGCAGTGGTGGTGGAACAGAGAGGAATGGGCAAGGATGTGTGATGAACCAAAGAAGGAATGGCCGGTATTTATAGGAGAAATACACCGACCTCGTTGGCCGGAGCTGCTCCGGAGGTCGCCGCGTGTCCGCCGATGTATCCACGGTGCCTTCTCCGCTCGACACGTGGTTCCACGCGTCACTTCCCGTCCCACGCGTCCATGGGGGCAAAGTGGTCTTTTCGACCGGCGGCGGTGGCGGTTATCTTCTCGGTGGAGCTTGCGGCGGTCGGTTGGGGCGGAAAGGACTGATTTTGATCGATTACACGGAAGAGAAGATTGGGGATGAAGAAGGCAAATTTATGGGCACAAGGGTCATTTTACCATTATATACACTTGGTTCCTTCTGGCTTCCAAACGGCTCGTAAATAAATTTCGGAAAAATATAAAATCGATTCTCGGGCGATATTTAAGAGAACTAAAGCCATATGAAAATTAAAAAAAATATTTTTATTTTATTATTTTATTAATCAAATACTAATTTAACACTTATTCGTAATTAACTGGCGATCGTAACCGACCGGTAATTTCTGAATTTGACTCATTGTTAAGAGTCAAATACATTCGCACTCATCGAGTTAGTAGTCACTGATCAGTTAAAATAACAATAAATATCGTATTAAAATTTTGCGGTTCTTACAGTTTATATACATCAACCTCTTGGTTTTCGAGATAAACAATATCCGGATCATGTTTGCTTATTAAAAAAATCAGTATACGGACTCAAGCAAGCTCCTCGAGCATGGTAAAAATGATTTGCAGATTATGTCTCATCTCTCAGATTTGTCAATAGAAAAGCGGATACGTCTTTGTTCATCTACAAAAAGGACTCGGATATGGCATATCTTTTACTGTATGTGGATGACATCATTCTTGCTACCTCTTCAACATCTCTCCGACATTCGATTATGGGGTTATTAGCTTCGAAATTTTCTATGAAGGATCTTGGACCATTAAACTACTTCCTAGGTATTTCTGTAACTCTACACAAATCTGGGATGTTCCTTTCTCGGCGTAAGTATGCCGACTAAATTATTGATCGCTCTGGTATGTCATCATGTAAATCAACGACAACTTCAGTCTATACTAATCCCAAGTTGAGTAGTATACTCGGTACACCATATGATGATCCCACACATTATAGGAGTCTTGTTGGGGCTCTACAATACTTGACCTTCACTAGACCAGATATATCATATGATGTTCAGCAAGTTTGCCTACATATTCATGACCCCAGGGATATACACATGAATGCATTAAAATGCATTATTCGGTACCTTCAAGGAACTCTCGAGCACAACGACATCTCTACCCATCCTCGAGGTCGAAATTGGTGTCCTACACTAATGCAGATTGGGGGCAGATTGGGGTGGTTGTCCTGATACTCGTCAATCAACTTCTGGGTATTGTGTTTTCCTAGGTGATAATCTGATTTCGTGGTCATCCAAGAGGCAACCTACGATGTCACGTTCCAGTGCTGAAGCTAAGTACTGTGGAGTCGCTAATGTGGTTTCTGAATCATGCTGGATTCAGAACCTATTGCTTGAGCTTCATTGTCCTATTGAGAAGGCGACTTTGGTCTACTATGACAATATCAGTGCTATATATTTATCGGGTAATCCAGTTCAACATCAGTGAACCAAGCATATTGAGATGGATATTCATTTTATTCGTGAACAAGTTGCCCATGGAAAGATTCGAGTGCTTCATGTCCCTTCCTGTTACGAGATTGTTGATATCTTCATGAAGGGACTTCCTCGAATATTGTTTGAAGATTTTAGATCCATTCTAAGTGTTCGTCCTCCTCCCGCTTCAACTGTGGGGGTGTGATAGATTGTAGAAATAGACAAGGATTAGAATATTTATGCAATCTAGCTAGATTAGTAGAATTAGATTAGAATTAGATTTCTAGCGTAGTTAGATTACTTAGATTATTTTTGTATATATACTCTTGTATTTTCATGAAGATAATTACAGAAAGTATTCATTCAGCATCAAGTGACAATGCAATTATCAAAACTGAAACAAAGGCATAAGAATACAATTTAGTCCATAAAAGATGGGTCTTTCTACGGTCAGGCACGCATTCGCCTGCCTGATATCAGACACCCAATCAAATAGTGACACATCATCTAAGATTCGCCAATTGGCGAATCAATTTTTAATTTTAATTAATTTTCATTAATTGTAAAGGGATTGAAATACCCACTAAATTATAAAATTATAAAATATTAAATAATAAATAATATAATTAGTTTAAAAATAATAACTTATAATAATTAATTAATGAGTAGGGTCACATTCGGGCCTGGACTTCCAGCCTGCCGGGTCCAGTCTACATGCTAGCCCGATCGGCCTGGTCTGCTAGCCCGCTCGGCCAAGTTTATACATTACCTCTATATATTAAAAGTAAATGAATAAATATGGAGTCAATAAGATTTGAACCACAACCTCTTGAGTATTATCACACATAATAATCATTTGGATACATCTCCCATTTTCACTATTTCATTTGAATATATGTTTAAACTAATTAAAGTTGAGTAACACAATCCATACCTTTTTGTTGTTGTTCAAATAAAAAAAGTAAATATTTTTAATAAAGATACTTCGTAAATAGTCCGTGATTTTTTTTGAGATACAATATTACAATTACAATGCTTTGGACAAATTTATCATCAATATTTAATCTAACTACCACATTTCTATCATTCTCTATACGGAGAAAATAGTCACCCATTTCGAAAACGAACACATGATCCGAGATGTTTAAACTTGCCACTCGGTTACAAACATTTTGACTAAATATTCCGTGAATTGATACCCAAGAATAGTTTAATGTTAGAAATATTTTGTCGTCAATTCAACTCAAATACATATATATAATGTATTTCAAATACCTTTTAGTTTAAAATTTCATAAAATTATTAGATGTGACATGTGTTTTGTATGAATGTAGTTGATCATACAAGACTTTGAGTTATATATATATATAATGTCGGGACCATTATATATTATTCATTTAATAAAATATTATATAATCTAGAAATTAATAATTTACTAAGTTAAGAGGTTTTACGTATATGCAGGGTTGACCAATATAAATTTCGAGTGTATCAAAACTGAAAATTTTCTAATGAGATGTTACATATATGCCTAATTAATTATAAGAGACTTGAAAATGTATTATCACATAAAATTTGAATGTAATCTTAACGTAATATGTACCGATATGGTCGTTTAGCAAATTGCTTTTGATACTGTAAATTTCTGTTGGTGTATACTCGAGTGGTTTGAGTTATATGTTGAAGAAGACATTTGTGGAGATTGAGAACTTGACCGGTCATTGAAAACAATGATGCTAATTAGAAGTTAAGATAATAGAACAAATAGTGGGGATACCATTCAAACTCCGGTAAATGATGAGGTGATTCAATAGTTTTCGAACTGAATAAGCATTCAGGCTTCAACACCTCTTATATATGTGTGTGTGTGTGTGTGTGTGTGTGTGTTTGTGTGTGTGAACAAATTCAACAACAATGAAATGAAAATTTTGATACAGAACGGATGAAGTAATTTTTATTAATTTTTTTAATTTTATTTATTAAATAAAATATTAAAAAATTTGAGATATTCATTACATAATTTGTGTTGATTAAATTTTTAATTACCGCCCATGAATTCTTATATTTCAATCGTCACACCCTTAGCAGAAAAAATGAGCCCCGATTTCAAGAAACTAACCGTTTCAGCAATTGAACTCCGATCTAAAATGGATTACTATATCAACAACGGTGAAAAGAAGCATGACATTATTGGCTTGGCCATTGTTGGAGCTGTCTTCGGTAGGCCTGTAAAGAAGTCGAGCTTTTTTCAAGCAGTTCGAGCTCGACTCGATATTTGAATTTGAACTCGAGCTCAAATTCGAGTATAATTTATCGATCGAAAAGTTAATCGAGTCGAGTTCGAACATATATACTTGGCTTGAAAGCTCAACGAGCGGCTCGATATATATTAATTGTTAAATAATATAATAAGTCTCCTAATGGACTTAAAATTGTCATTTTACTTGTAAAAGTGTAATTTCACTTTTTCAAATTATTTAGCACTTCTTCTCAATTTTCGAGCAATCGAAATTAAGAAAAGCTATATAGTATATGTTGTTATGTTAAAGTGTCATTTCACTTTTGCAACTTGTTTAGCGCTTCTTTTCAATTATCAGCAGCCAACTACTAAAAAAATTTTATTTCAATTTTTTTTTCCGGTCACACCACAAGCTATACCCCTTCGCCCATTCAGTTGTTGTTGTCGTATGAACCATTGTGTGAGTTTGGATTAGTATTTGAATCGCCTACACCTTATCACGACTATAAAACTCTAGGTGTGTATACGACTCGATTAGATTACTCAAATTAACGTCCCCGACTGTGATGAGATCATCGTCCATTTTTTCAGTTTGTTCAATATTTTGTTGGAGCTCATATTGTCTCAATGCTAGCTCGAAGTCAGTTGCAATAAGGCACATACTATTGGATCTATTTTTACATCAAGCATTTCAAATGACATCTCCTATATGTGCCTTAAACTTTCTCTTCAATCGATAATAATATTCTGCATGCATTGTTTTATTAAAATTATAAATATATTTATATTTTTGGTTTAGATTTGCTATGTAAAATTGCCACTTCTCGATGAAATTACAACTGTTCGTTACTAATTTTCTATTTTTTAATGGATTTGGAATATCGTTACAGAAAATATTGACAACATTTTCATTTTTTTCTCTTTATTTAATTAAATTTGTTAAGCACAAATTCAGGGTTCTACACTGAAAAAGCATGCTCAAAATATATATTTTATAATATTCATCGACAGCGCAATTAGTGCGGTGTATCATTTCTAATAATTTTTATAATACACATTATTATCAAATAAAACAAGTCTCAACGCATAAACAAATATTTACAGATACATCAAATCAACGCCACTCGGTGGTTTTAAATGCAATTAAATGAACTTTTTCCAGCAAAATTCGGTGGTTTTATTGCAATTAAGACTATTGTGAGGGACTATTATGAAATAAGGTCAGATTTAGAGCATGAACTTTTTCCAGCAAAATGAAGATGAATAATTTCACGCCCAGATTTAGAGCATAAACCCTAGGTAGTAGGTACCAAATCCAATCAATCTCGTGAATTCATCCTCAAATTCTCGACGATCGACGAGCGAATGGCATAATATAGTAGGGGAAAGTCTCGACGATCGACGATCGATTATGGCGATGAGAAAGTCTCAATGTGATCCGATTCCGATTTACTCACCATTTTCCTTGGATTCGCTTCTTTTTCGGAATATGCACTTGATTGTCTACTCCAATTGATTCTGAACAGGTTTATTCACTACTCTCCTCAATTAGATGCGTATTCCATTTTTTTGTTGATTTAGTTAGGTTGATGACCCTTCGTTAGTGATGACTGATGAATATTTTTAATTTGAAATCTTCAACTCGATGTTTAATTTCATTATTTGTTGATCAGATTATGTGTATCCCTCGTTTAGTATTTATGCTAGATTTTCATTTTCTTTTTATGTGCGGCTGTGCGCCTTGGTGAGAAATTTAATGATGAGTTCCATTGAAACTGTTGAATTCTGCACTTGCTGATTTACTTAGATTTTGTGTGTTATTTAGATTTATTGGAGTAATCTTCAACTCGATTTGTTTGTGTGTTGAATTCATGCCTCCAACTTGCTGAATTTCTGACTCTGACTAAGCTCATGACTGGGAGTTCAATCATGCTGGGGATTGACAACAACTAATTTTGTTTTGTTTAAGGATCAAAGAAACAGTCTCATCAATATTACATGGAGAAGGCTGACAAAGCTAGGAATGCAAGACTTTCTTCTAGTTCATCCACCCCGAAATAAATATGGAACCGTCGGTCCAGCTTTCAGTTTAACAATTGTATTAGCTATTTTGGTAATTAGCAATGATTGTTCTGTAGTTTATTTACAGGGACTTGCTTGATCCTTTTTACTTAGCTCTAAAGATTCTTATTGTTTCGGACTTTCGGATAATTCTTATAGGTTTCTAAGTCCTATTCTGAAATGTAGCCAATTCGATTATGTAATGCTTAGTGTTGAAGTACTTTTTGGTATAAGAGCGTTATGTCTTCTGGGTTTCTTTCTTTCATATTCAATGTATTGTTCTCATTGATTTAACTTATTTCTTATTTACAGAAGATGTTTAAGCGGCTCGTTAAGTGCTTTAAATCAAAGCTAAGGGGCCAAGGGGCCATGTAAACCTGGCAAGACCTTCCAGGAGTAGCGCCGTCAACAGGTGATAGATATGGCCAATCACCACGGTGGACCTCAACCTGAACCATGCAGCAGCAAGAACAAATGGATAATCGCCAAGGTGGATCTCCATCAGTGGAGCAACGTTTAGAAGAAGGGCATATTGTCAATTCCCAGGCTGGAGCTCCGCATGTGCAAGAACAAGAACCTTAGAAGAAAGGGAGATGGTCGAGAATCCTCAAGATCCCAACCTTAAACAATGCCAATTGATTGTCCAATCCACCACCACAAGCACGTCCGCTTTCACTTGGACCTTTGTTTTTGGACCAACGAGTGATCCTTTGTTTTTGGACCAACGAGTGATCCTTTGTTTTTGGACCAACGAGTGATCGCCAATCTGCAAGGTAGAAACAATCAAGGACCTCCTCTTTTACTCGGCATGGTGCATTTAGACCCCACAGTTGTTGCCAATCTCCAAGCTGATCTAGGACATCAGCTTGTACTCGGACTGCTGCAGCATCAAGGAGAAAACCCTCAGTGTTGTGGGACCTGGAGTGCCCTCTGTATGTGAAGTGGCTAGGCATTTGCTAACTTTTCCTCAACTGGTTGAGAATAGTTTTGTGGGGCATATGATACTTGTGCAAAAGGTGTTTACTTCATTAGTTTACAGAAAAATCGCCGCTGTAAAATAATGAAGTAAACACCTTTTGCACGAGTGTCGTATGCCTCACAAAACTATACTCAACCAGTTGATGAAAAGTTAGCAAATGCCTAGCCACTTCATATACAGAGCGCACTCCAGGTCCCGCAACACGAGGGTTTTCTCCTTGATGCTGCAGCAGTCCGAGTACAAGCTGATGTACTAGATCAGCTTGGAGATTGGCAACAACTGTGGCGTCTAAATACACCATGCCGAGTAAAGTAAAAGAGGAGGTCCTTCATTGTTTCTACCTTGCAGATTGGCGATCACTCGTTGGTCCAAAAACAATGGTCCAAGTGAAAGCGGACGTGGTGGTGGATTGGACAATCAATTGGCATTGTTTAAGGTTGAGATCTTGAGGACTCTCGACCATCTCCCTTTCTTCTAAGGTTCTTGTTCTTGCACATGCGGACCTCCAGCCTGGGAATTGACAATATGCCCTTCTTCTACGTTGCTCCACTGATGGAGATCCACCTTGCCGATTATCCATTTGTTCTTGCTGCTGCATGATTCAGGCTGAGGTCCACCTTGGTGATTGGCCATATCTATCACCTGCGCTGGTGATTGGCCATATCTATCACCTGCGCTACTCACTGGAAGGTCTTGCCAGGTTTACATGCCCCTTAGCTTGGCTTTAAACCACTTAACGAGCCGCTTAAACATCTTCTGTAAATAAGAAATAAGTTAAATCAATGAGAACAATATATTGAATATGAAAGAAACCCATAAGACATAACCCTCTTGGTACCAAAAAGGACTTCAACATTATATAATCGAATCGGCTACATTTCATAATAGAACTTAGAAACCTATAAGAAGTATCTGAAAGGCCGAAACAATAAGAATCTCTAGAGCTAAGTAAAAACGAGCAAGCAAGTACCTGTAAATAAACTACAGGACAATCATTGCTACAGATTACCAAAATAGCTAATACAATTGTTAAACTGAAAGATTATCACGATAATATCTGAAATCAGCAAAATAAAGGGAAGAAAGATCGCAGTACTCGAACGAGCATTACTATTGGAAGAAGAAGAATACTTTCCCACTAGATACTGGTACAAGTTGAATACAGATGGTTCTTTCTCACCTCAAAGAATGCTGCAAGTGGTGGTGTAATCAGAGATGAAGATGGGAGGATCATCGAAGGTAAGGTTTTTTCAGTCTTTTCTGGGTAAGACATCTATTCTTTTTGCAGAACTAACTGCAATTTGGCAATGGTTAAACATCTGTAGGCAGATGAACTTTCAGCAATTCAGCAAGTTATAGTAGAGTCTGACTCTATGGTAGCCATCAAGCTAATAACCAGGCCATCCATAACCGGCACTGGAAGCTACACTTTGATCACAAAAATATTGGCTCTTTGTGAAGATAGGGAGATCTCTTTTGCACGGAAGGAAATGCAGTGGCAGATGAATTAGCCAAATCTTCTTTGATAGATAAAACTTCAGTTGTTTTTAAGATGAATGAACTACCAGTCAAAGTAAGGCAACTTGCGTACAGTGATAAATCAGGCTTGGCATACATCGGAATATGCACAAGGGGAGGTAATTGGGATTCTGCAACTCTTCAATAATCATTAATGTTTTGCTCCACATCTTGCAGGTTACTTGTTTCAGCTCATATGTTTGTGTTTTTGGCTTACTACTTTGGTGATTTTTTTGTTGCTCTTGATGTCTTCCCATCGGTAGAAATAATCTAAATCAGAAAAGAGCCATCTATTTAAGGAAAAAAGGCAGTTGACCGGAAAAGAAAAGAAAAGAGGGTCTGTAGAGCTTTCCCAGAAAAACAGAAAAAAAGAGGTTCAAAATGCTAGGTTTATATTTCAAAAGAATTGTTTGCATATACCTGAGCAGAAAAACAATATTACTCAGACGTGGGAAAGTATTAGATGGTTAGGATGGTTTCTTATTGATAAATTTCAAGGCATGTGGTTTTTCAACATGAAGAGTCTCACAAGTGATGAATCTTCTGCACAAATCAATCAAGGGGGTACCAAAACAGGGGATGGGTGTCTGCATAGTTTTGTTAAGATATCAAGTTTGGAGGAACTGGTGTCTTAACCTTTTTATGCATCTGCACTTTCCTTCTTTTATTTTTCAGGGTAGAATGGTAGGCTTTAGTGTTTGTCCTTCAGTTTGTTTGTACATTTACATCTACATGAGTCTTATTTTTCAGTTCCTGCATGTATTGTTTGTAATGTCTGTGTTCTACATTGGAAGATGTTTTAGTCTGTGCCTGTGTGTGTTTCAGGACCACATGTGGTGGTTTCTGGCATTGATCAGGTCTGTATATTTCATTGCCAAATTGTCATGGCTTCTTCATGGATCTTTGCATATTAGAGATGACATTGTTGATATATGGTGATTGAGTAGAAAAAAGAGAAATGAAGGAGACTGCAAAAGAAAGATATTACAGTTTTAAAAAGAAAGTTCTATCAAAGAGGACTGGAAAAAATGAATATACAATCTAAAAGAGGCTAAAAACAGAATAAAGAAGGCCCAATTCAATTTTTTATCTTGTCCTCTACAGTTTCCCATTGGTGTTCAGGCTGCTAATTTTTACCATCGTTATGACTTCTGTTAGTGTTGATGATATTACTCTAGAACTAGAGGGTCCTGCAGATGGGTTTAGGGAAGCTTATATTTGGTCTGTGGATGGGTTTAAAATCTGTATTGTCTCACTCAGTTTGATTCTGATTCTTGTTCAACCTGTTCAACCTGCTTTGCTAGAAGGTTATCAGGCTCCTTTTTGTTATGTAAATTGGTTACAGGGAGCATTACTTGGTGGACATATTTCTAGACTGTCTCTGCAGAATTTTGATCCGACAGGTTGCAGACATGGCAGGGAGAATAGTACTTGGCACATGAAAGTTCTTTTGACAGCACAGGTCAGGAACGGCACTCAATATCAATGGATCAAGATGGAAATTATCAGACAGCACAGTTCAGGCACTGCACTAGCACGGAAATTTCAGATGTCAAGCAAGGGCAGTTGGCAAGTTCCTTCGACAGCACAGGTCAGGTACGGCACTCAATATCAATGGCTCAAGATGGAAATTATCAGACAGCACAGTTCAGGCACTGCACTAGCACGGAAATTTCAGATGTCAAGGGCAGTTGGCAAGGTACCTGGCTCTTCAACTTTGATCTCAGACGTAGTTTCTGGCACCGCACATCCGAGAACACTTTCACCATCTATGCAGGAAGGCATTCTTTTGGGATCCTTTCCGAGGTCTAGATATGCCTCGGATAGGTTTAGTAAATGTTGTAAATGGAGGTTCCATAGTGGCTAATGAAAGCCTATAACTTGCTTAAATACTTTTTTATTAAAGAAAGTACTAGTAGCTAACCGTAGAGTTTCTATTAAATATTTTTACCTGGTGAAATGGGGCGCCTTCCCGGTACTTTATATTTACAGTAGCAAGTTGGGTATTTTGGTGGAATGTAATTATTTTGCGACTATTGGTGTACGGGGTTCCTTCAAACCGCCATGATTATTATAAATATATAAAACCCGAGAGTCTAGGCTCTCTTTATTAAAAAAAAAACAAAAGAAAAAAAAGAAGAAGAAGAAGGAAATCTTGAAGTTCCAATCCGAAGCTTTTTGTAATGGCGGTTTCCATCCAGCTTGGTTTGTTTCTTGCGTGCCTTGTGTTTGATGAAAATTCTGTGTGAGTTGAAGCTTTCCGTAGCGGTTTTCAGTTTGGTTTCTTTCTTAAGCGCCTTGTGTTCAATGAAATATATCAACTGGTTCAGTGTGAGTTGAAGTAATGGCGGTTCTTTCAAAAGTTTCATAAATCGCAGGGACCTAAGTGCATATTTGTAGAGAATATAAGGACCTTCGTTTGATAATTTGAGTTGGAAAAGGGGCCTGTTTGTAATTAATTTCGCTTAACACCGTGTTTTACATTTATATTGTTGGATGTGCTAAGTTTGTTCACAAATGAGGCTGTGGTGTATTGGTATTGTTCATTGCTAGTTAGGCTTCTAGTCAAGTGATCGAGACTTGCAATATTGTTAGCTTTTTTTCTTATTTTTTTTCTTTTGTTTCCTTTGATGTTGTGATTTTGTATACGTCTAGTAACTTAGTAATCGTGTATTTAGTTACCTGCATAAACTATTTAACGTTTTACATTTACGATTTATGGTTAAATCGTAGTCAAAGTCGAAACGTTTTACATTTACGATTTATGATTAAATCGTAGTCAAAGTCGAAAAATTAACCACGAAAAGTATAAATGGGAAGGGTTGATCCCGACAAGGAAAGTAATAAATAATTAGTTTAAAACTTCAGATTACAACTGTAAAATATGTCAAATTTATAGATCACACCAATCTTTTTAAATATTACGGCAACTTAATGTCAAAGAATAGTCATAATATTATTACAAAAACTTGACAAGATCGATTCAACGTTGCTCCATCCATGAGAAAAGTTGACAAAACACAAAAATACGGTGAGTCATTGATTCTAGGGATTTTTAGTCATTTAACACAACTAACACATGTATTTACAATTTTGTAAAGCATACCAAACACTAATTTATGATTTGTAATACATTTGAAGATACATATTAATATTTGTACCAAACACCTCACAATTTGGTCAAACCCTTAAAAGATACCTATCAAAATACAAATGGGCTTTACATGTTCAGCTTAAATGGGTTGACTGACCAAAACCCCAATCTCATACCAAACACTACCCAAAAAATTGTTCGATTGTGTTTGTTCGAGTTTTTCTGACAATTATTGAATTCGAAAATTGATGGAGGCAAACTTTTATTTTATAGTTTGATAGAACACCCTTTTTAGATCCTAATATTATACTTTGATTCCTAATGTTTTATAAATTACAGTCAAATCCAAATATTGCTATGTAATTGAATAAATGTTACGATTAGGTCCAAAATTCAACTCAAGAGAGAGAAATAGTAGTAAGGGCCTCAAATGCCCTTTTATTTTGAATTAAATATCTTTTTATTTAAAATTAGCCCCTAAAACTTTCAAAATCTAATAAAATCTCCGATTTATAATTAATATATATTCATCCATAGTCTTCTTTAGTTTAAAATTTGTAAAAAAAGGTCAAAGAAAGATGAAGGTATGTACTTTACTTTTTTTGTTTATTATATTGTATTTTTTAAATAATGACGAAGGGGTATGAAAATGTAAAATACATTAATTTTTTTTGGGTATATTTATTTAGAATTTTAAAATTTTGAAATTTTGTAATATATGTAAATATGTAAATATGTAAAACAACAACGTGTATTAACATCAAACTTAACTACATGTTTTATTCTAATAAAAATAGGGGTATTTTAAACCTTTAAAAGAAAATCAATACGATATATGAATTTTTGACTTAGGTTTAAGTTTTAAATTATTAGGGACCTGAATAAAATGTCATCTAAAAAGGCAGTTAGATTAAAAAAACTCTTGTCAAATTAATGGCTTCTCCACCCTTTGAGTCTTGTTCAACTTATTACTTATAATATGGAGATGGTTAATAATTGTATCGTCACATTGTACTATTGTATTATTGTTAGTATTATAATCTAAGTCATTGGATCACTTCAAGATTAAATCGCAATCATTCATTTTTTATTAATGTTACATGACGGCGAACTATCGCATAATAACGTAGTGCGACATCACATTATATTAAAATATTTTATAAGAATAATTATTTACACACCCTTCATATTTTAAAAATAACAAAATATATCCAAGTAAATTTAGAATGAACCCTTACATTATTCCAAAAAGTCTTGGAAAAGGCATGATTTTCCTAGAAGATAGGAAAATCAATGTTTGTTTGGTTTTTTTCAGTTTTTAAGTTTTCACGGTTTGACCAGCCGAGTTACTTAAAAAAACCCGTTGAGACGCACATTTTTCGTTATACTTTTAACATATTATAGTATAGTGTTAACTTGTTATCATTGGAAGTTTCAGTTGCATTTTTAACAAATTTTGTCAATGTTTTAAAATATGATGTAATGGTTTTAAAGCATCGGGATTACATGCTTCAATTATATTTTTAACCTCCTTTTCTAATTATGAGATGGTGTGATAGTTTTAAGGAGTTATATTATAGTTTTAAGATGGTTTATTATAATTTTAAGTGACAATCTAACATCATTAAATCACTATTAAACAAATATATAAGTTTTAAAAATGTAATTAGAACACCAATAAACAACTTAAAATAAGTAACTTAAAACATTCAATCATTACAATATTGAAACATAAAATCATCTAATGGTTTCAAAACATCTATTTTCTTAAGGAAAATAATACAATAAACGTTCATTTGGTGTTTGTTAAAATTGAACTTTTTCGATTAAAATCGTTTGTGAACTTCGACTTTCTGTCTGATTTTGTTCTAGTGCTTGTTGCTTCAATACTCCAATGGTACTTTTGAAAGACCTATCATCAATCTCGGTGCCATCCACAGCCCCTGCATAAAAACATTCAATAACCGGGTTAGAAACATAACAACTCTCATTAAAAGTATCACATTGGTTCTTGAAAGCAAAGAAGGAACATGCAACGCAAACTAAAAAATAGTAACATTGATTCTTAAAACCAAAACGCTACATCTTAAAATTATGACAAAGTAGGAATATACAACACAAACTAAAACGGTAACATTGATATAAAAATCTATAAACGTGCCTCTAAAAATTATAACAAAGCATTTGTAAAAAAAAAATAAAGATTAATATATCGTAAAAGCTAAAACACTAATGTTGATGCTTAAAACTACAACAATAGGTATTAAAACTATTACATATGCAATAAAAATCATAACATACAAATATATTTAATATAAGCTAAATATAGTAATATTAATGTTAAAAATCATACCAATTCATCTTACAACTACAACAAGAACTACTAAAATGATGACTTAGCCTGCACAGGCAATAAAAGCTAAAAATAGTAACATCGATGTTCAAAACTATAACAATGCACCCTAAAATATACAACAAAGCACCAAAATATGATTGCGAAATGGTAAACCACAATAACTTGTGAAACATTAAACACAATTACTAAAACTATATCAATGTTGATTAAAATTATGACATCATCTCTTAAAACTATAAGAAAGCAGACATGTTTGTAAAATGATAAATCATAATAACAGGTGATACATTCTAACACGCCTAAAGCCGTAAAACTACAAAACTATGGCATAAGCTCTTCAACAAAGCACATGATTGGCTGCAAATTGATTAAATTTTCCACTACAATATATATTCGCAATATATGTTCGTAATATCGAATTCGAAGACATCATATCTCAATATCGGTTTGTAAAATCAAACAGTAGTGACAGTACTTTCGAGGAAGAAGGCTAACATGCGACTAACAATTTGATTAGTACCTTCGAGGAAGATGACGTGAGCAGGTGGAGCAGATATCCGATGTCGAGCTCGATCGATCTCCGATGGGCGATGCTCGATCTCGATCGTCCTCCGATGGGCGATGGCTCAATCTCGATCGATCTCCGATGGGCGATGCTCGATCTCAGTCGATATCTGATGGGCGATGGCTCGATCTTGAATGTCGAGATGTCGATCTCCGATGTCGATCAATGAGTGGAGATGGTTTGCAGTGATTTTCTTTCTGTTGTTCGACTTCAATCCGATGTTGTGCTTTGTTTGCTGTGTTTTTTCTTTCTTTTTCCAGATTTTAGCATTTTTTTGGGTATATATAGGTAGCCAGACCGGTTCAAGTTCAGGTGGCCGGTTGGACCAAAAACCGCGTGTTTGGTTACTAAGCTGGTTTTAAACATTTAATCTTGATTTTTCTATTGTATAGGAAAGTCTTACCTTATAGCATACTTACTCTTACATTATTCACAATTTACCAATAAAAAAAATAAAAATTGATCGGAGCTCCGGTGGAGGAGACTTCAAACCGCCGCCCAACAAATCGGACATTGAAGAGCTTCCATGGAGGCGAAGTTGCTCGTCTCCTCCATGGAAGTTGAACTTCCATGAAAGTTCGCAGACCATATTTGATCCGTCAGATCTGGGCTGGTCTGCCTCCATGGACGAGCTTCCATGGAGGTTCAACTTCCATGGAGTCGGCTCCTCCATGGAAGCCGACCGCCATGGAAGCTCGAGCTTGCATGGAGGTTGAACTGCACAATTTTTATGGAGTTTCAAATGAAGCTCCATCGAAGCTCAGAGTTTCTTCTACAAAAAAATAAAAGAAATAAGTTAATCCATCGGATGCCGAAGCTCCAGTACGATGGTGGTGGTTTGTTGATGATGAAGATGGTGATGGTAGGAGGAGGAAGGGGGTTTGAAGAAGAAAGAAATATTAAGGTTTCAAATGTAAATTTTGTAATTAAGGATGAATTTTACAATTATATGTAATATGTATTTGTAAAATTATTTAAACTATTAAAGTTATTTATTAATTAATTTTTAACTAATTATGAAACATGTTAAAATTCGGATGGTGTACTGTTGTTAGAGGCCGTATGGTTGGGGTGTTTTCTAGTGGTATTTCGAACATCATTCGAAATACCATGTTTGATTACACAAATATGAAATACCATAGCCCACGAAAAACCCCAACTCACAAAATCCCAAAATTTTTAGCCCGCACAATTTGTTCTTCGAAATACCATTTAGAATACCCCACTTAGAGTGGGTTATTGAAAAGAAGTATTTGATTGAAATACACATCTTGATTTTTCAAATTATATCGAACTTCTAACTTTTTTACTCTTTTTTCATTTTGATGTAAACTAAATTTAAATTGTAAGCTATCATTTCAAAGGGGTGAAAATATAGAGTTTTGTGGTATATTTGTTAAATATGGAATTAACTTTTTTATTTATATTATTTTAAAAAAAATTATAATATATTAAAAGGTGTACTACGTTTAATAAAAGTTGCCATTCGTTTAATGACCATTATCTGTTAATTGGGGTTGTGGTTCCAAACAAACACTTTTGTTTCGATCGCACTTAGTGGGATGTTACCAACTTACAATGGACCACATCAAGCTAGAATCCTATATCCTGAAACCTAATCACAAATTAATTTAATTTCCTAATGCAGTTACCACAATTGTAATTATTAATTAATTAATATTAATAATAATTAATTAAAACAAACAAAACATTTCATCAGAATTTGAGAGCAACACCACTAGCATTGCTCTCCTCATGACCATCCGCCCTCTTCCTATCTCCACCATTATCACCACCACCACCACTGTCGGCCTTCCAGCTTCCGCTCTCCGACTTGTCATCCTCAATGCTCTCGGACGGGTCCCCTGCTCCACGCTGGACGTCAGATTCGGAGAAGCTACTATTTCCATGTATAAGTGGTTGTGGTGGTGGCCTATTGTACACGTGGAGCTGGTGGTGGTGGGGTGATGGAGCTATGGTGGAGTACATTTCTTGAGGTTGTGAGGTGGTGGAGGAGAAAGTTTGTGGCATGTGATGACCTCCGTAGTACTGTGCTCCTCCCTGAGCAGCTGCCGCCGCATACTCTGGTGGGACCCATATTCCACCGAGAACCACTACTTGCGGTGCCGTGGAGAGTGAGGTCTGTGGGCTGGGGCTTGGTCTCCTTGTGTGAAGTCTGTATTTCTGGTAAGAAAATAGCCACATTTGTTAGTAACATTTTCTAGTCTCTGAGGGAAAATGTGAATATTAGGGTTTTTATGGTAATTGGGGAGAAAGTTATTTTTCGTCTCAAAGTTTAGGGGTCTAGCATGCGCAATATGACGTTTGCTCTCGCCGGTAAATTTAGTCTTCTATTTCATGATTTTTGACAATTTTAATTTTTTGTCGAAAAATCGACCATTGATCACATGTTGACTGTTGAGGTGTCAACATGATCAAACAATCTCTCTCAATTTTAAACTTCCTCCTAAATGCCACATAATACTAGAAAAAAATAAAAAATAAAAATTTAATTTTAATTAAAAAAACAAAATTGAGAGTAAATCTGATTTTAATTAGAATTGAGTTTTGTTGTATTATTTACTCTCTATTTTATTTTTTGAATTAAAATCAGATTTTTAATATTTATTTTTTCTAGTATTATGTGGCATTTAGGTGGAAGTTTAAATTGAAAGAGAGTATTTGACCATGTTAACACCCAACAGTCAATATAATTAATGATCAATTTTTTGACCAAAAGACTAAAATTGTTTGAAATTAAAGAATAGAGGATTAAATTTATCGGCGTAAGTAACATGCCAACCCTCCAAACTTTAAAACTAAAAATGCATTTCACCCTGGTAATTAAGATGATGGATTCATTTTGGAACTTATATAAACACCCTGCGGGCCTTTTAATTTACTTTAGCTACAAATATATAGTATGTACAAACCCAAATTAAGTTAGTATGTTTGTAAAAGTATGAGACACCCAACAACTAGCTAAATTTGATGCATGAATTGTATGTTGAGTATCTAAAATTCAATTCACAATTCAAATTGAGTTGAAATTTAGAGTTGATTAACAACTGAACTGGAGTTGATTTTTAAAGTTTTATATTTGATATTTGATTATGGTTTTAATAGGATTCAGTTGTATATCAGACTTTTGAAATTTAAAGTTTTTGAGTAAATAAATAGTAAGTCGATTGGAGTAGCATAGTGCAGAATGGATATACCTGTAAATGGCTTTTGACTTCATCATTGGTCAAGCCGTCCACCTTCATGAGTTCTCTGATTTGTTTTGGAGTAGCTACTGTGGGATCATATCCGTTTGTACAAAATAACAAAAAGGAAGGATATCAGATCATCATCCAATTATTGATTCAACATCATCATCACCAAATAGTTGAAGTTCAATTTTTTTGGGTCCTACTATTACCTTGAGAACCACCCAACATGTGAAGGGCATTAACAAACCGCCGGTGTAAGTCCGGTGACCAGCACCTCCTGGCTTTCCTATGCGTTTGGGACGACGTCGTATTTGGTGCAGCCACATGGTGTACATCTTTCTCAGGAGTAGACCTATTGCCATCTATGCACTTGCTTTTATCTAATTCCATCTCCTCTAATTTATGTGAATTAGATGCTAGGGCTAATTCAGGAAACGATGTGTTGCTGCTATCGTCGTCTTTACACGAAAATGGAGCAAAACCTCCTCCGTTCATCCTCGGCTTCCCATTCAAGCCTAGCTTCACGTCGGTCTCTTGATTTTCTTGGTTCCATAGCTGAGCAGATGTCATCCAATCAGCCTTATGATCTACTGCAGGTAAGTTGTCCTCCATTGCTGCAGCTTCTGATGACGCGTTGTTCGTGCTTTTAAGTGGGATGAATTCTTCAAGAACGGGTCTTGATCCTTGCTGCAGGTTTGCCCTCTGTGATTGCAGTTGTTGCCTTGACGCCTCCATAGCTGTAGTTTTGAATATACTAACACTTTTTAACCAAATTAATTGTAATAAAAATGCAATAATTAATTTCCTCTTTGAAAGATTTAGGCATAAGTTTCAATTAATATGTAATTTACAACCTGGATAGTTAGATAATTGCCTAGATGATGAACATAAGCACATTAATTCCACATATATATCTATAATTTCTAGTTTATATAGATATTTGAATTAGATGGAATATTCATTTCGTACATGAGAGATTTAATTAGCTACCCCACAATCATCTATAACTTCATGTTGCATGCATTTCTTAGCTATATAGTGCAATTATCAGTGTTGCATACAACATGATCAATATTGATGTTACATATAGTGTAGTTTTTTAGTAGTGTGCAAGCATGTTTGTAATTATGTGCATGTAACATATGAATTTCAGCATTAGGTGTTAGAAATGTAGAATAGAGATCATGAATATATATGTTCCATAAATACTGCATGTGTTGTAGATATATATTAAGCTTTAGAGAAAGTGTAATTACCATTGTTGAGAAGTTGCATACAAAGTGGAAGTTCACGCTTGAACGCATCGATCTTGAGCCTTTCTTCTTCGAGGCGAGCTACAAACTCTTCGAGCTTCACACCCTGATCAGTCGTACTCTCTCCAAAAGATTTCAAAAGTGCCGTATACATATGATCAGCAGGTTTGCATTCAAAGGTTAGTTCTAAAGACGACGGCATCATTCGTTATGTAACATATAAATATTGTTCTAGTCTATAAATTTTCAGAGTAGATTTAAAATGTCGGTTCCTTTTTCGGCTTTGTGTGATTTGAAACTTCAATGGTGGAATGTGTAAAGGCAATGAAGGTATATTTGTGAACAAGAGAAGGAGAATATATAAAGTGTAGTTTTGGAAAGAAGAGAAGGCAAAAAAGAAGATATAGCAAAGCAAAGCAAAGCAAAGTTAGAAAAAGATAATTAGATTGTTGTAGTAGTAGTAGTAGTAAATAGCGAAGGGAAAAAGGCTATATTTAATGGTGAGTGTGTGTTCCTCTAGAAGAAGGGAATCACTTGCTATCTGACACTAATTGAGGGGTCACTTGTCTTGGGAAAGAAAGAACCTGGTCTTATTACCCTTGTATGAATGAAGAGTATAAAGTTAGTTAACAATACTAGAAAATACTCCGCCCGTCTTAAATTAAAATTTTCATATTTCATTTTAAAGTGTTTCAAATTAAAAATTTTATTTATTTAAATAAAAAATTTATCTCATACTTTATATATTACCTATCATACATTATTAACTATTTATTATATTTTATTCAATTACATTTATCTTTTATTAACTTCGATTCTACTTTATAATTTCTCTTAAATTTTATGTCCGATCCTGCGGGACTTTTAATTTAGTACGGAGGATACTATCAAAATTTGAAACCTAATACATTGATTATCGATGATTCTTCTTTGAGTGTACCCTTTTTCCCCTTTTCCTTTTTTACTCTTTACATTTTGACACCTTTAATTTCTATTTTAGCTCTTAAAAATGTTTGTGTAGAAACTTGAAAATTCCCTCCTTAATCACCTTAGTTAAGCTGATATCATTCAATTGTAAGCATTAGCAAATTGTGTGTACTTGTTTTTCTATTTTTCTTTTCCGTATAGTACGCATGAATGTATAGATGGTCGGAAATTAAAAATATATTATTCTCTTTATTAATATATGGTTGGTAAAACATATTAAAAATGCAGTAGAATAAAATTGGGATAAATGATACTTTTTCCAACATTTGGCATCACATGTATTATATGATGCTAAGGATTAGTACATTGGCTATTGGGCCTTTGTACCTCATGAAGAGATATGATTAAGTGGTTAAGATTACGAGAGCGCATTAGCTAGTGTAAAAGCTAATAAGAAATGAAATATTCATGTTTGAATGTCACATTGATTCCCGATTGTGATTATTTAACATTTGAAACTTTGTTGAAGAACATATTCATGTCCTGATTTTTTTAAAGTAGTGTCAATTTGTGATATTCTAATGACACTACTACATACATATCCTGGTTTGAAATGGAACATTTATAATTAGCTAGGATGGAGGAGATATTCAAATGTGCGTTTAGTATCAACCTAATTTATGTTTCGTATAATATAATTGGATGTAAGGATGATAAGGTCGAAATAATTAAAGCGAATATCTGTCCAAGTGCGAGAATTAAGTGAAGGACGAACAATATATAAGATGAGGGAATATCTCCTCCGACTAGCTAGATTAAAATTAAGATAGATAGGGGCACAAAATTAGGATGCTTAAAAGGAAAAAGAGAATATTATACTTATACCATATGAGATGAGATATAGGTAACGAGAGAGCTAAAGAGGAATCTTCTTTTGCAATTACACCAGCTTTATTTTAAGTGGGATTCAAGCCAAAGGAGATTCTCCTCATCTTACAATAAAGATTACTCTTACTATACTACACTACGTACAAGCTCGTATATAATATAATATAATATAATAATATAGTATGGTCTAAAGTCTAAACTACTTGAGCATTTTTCGTTTTCAAAGTCGACAAAGTTCTTCTTTTTGCTGATGAATATTGGGACTCATTCATGTATTCATACGGTCAATTTCATTTAGATGTATTCTCAGAATCAGATGTTATTTTCTAGTTCTAGCTTATAATTGTCGGGTGCTCTGTATATCCACTGTTGTCATGTGTTCACGAAGAAACCCCAAATCTTAGAAGAACATACTTGAGATATCGACTAATACTCTTTAATACTATTCTAACTATAATGTATGTTTTAAACATTACAGCTATACTAACATGTATTCACTCAGAACATAATATCCATTCCTTTGCCTTTACCACCCATAGCAGAGATACTTATTTGGACGCTATGGTTTTAATGCGCAATGCACTTGTATTATTCCGCTATCTTATGATTTTTATAGAGATTTTACTTAGATAAACAGAGGATTCATTAAATTCAACGTGTCAACAGTTGGATGATCGAGGTTAAGCTCGGTACACTTGACTTTGTGACAAATATTGCAAGTCGTTGATCGAGGGAGAAGAATCTGAATAATATAAGCTTGACGACCCAATCTGTTCATGAAACGTGACCACGGAGTGTTTAGGTAATGCTTGTTGCCTTACTCACCGATCGAATTTACTAATTAAGGCCAGTACTCCTTCCTACATAGCGATTTCAAATTGTAGTCAGATTGGTTCTCTATTCTTATCGAGGTCGGGCCTCATAGGGGGTCGCTCCGACTCCGAGCCTTAGTAGCGGAGGGCTCTCCTTAGTATTTCTAGTTTGTCACATTTGGGGCTCTAAGGTCGGGCCAGTTGGTCATACCTTAATTTATTGTGAAGAGAAATAACACGGAAGAGCTACCAAATAGTATAATATAATTTAATATAATTTACTTGCTTATATTTTTTTTTGAACATAATTTATTTCATCAAATCACTACAGTTTCAGTGTTGAATGTACAGATTTGTCCTTTAAAGTACAATAAACAACTACAAGTCTTCTCCTTTTTATTGTCACATGTCACCTTCACATCCATCATTTTTCTTATTTTTAAATTTTAGTTTTGTCCACTTTAGAATCTTTATAACTTGAAAAATAAAAACGTAAGAAACAAACAAAAATCACCATCAATTTTATATTTTCGATATCTATAAATTGAAATCACTCTCAACTATGTTTGAATTATTATTTGATATATATAAAAATCACAAACAACTTTATTCGAATCTTAATAAATTATAAAATAATTCTAAAAATACAATGTTACAAATGTTAAAAATACAAATGTTACAATGTTACAAATTATAAATATCTTGAATATGTAAAAATAAATCGTTTATATTAAAAAATACCCTGAACCCGAATGCGATGTTCGATACTCGTGTTCGATGTCGTATCCGTATTCGATGCTCGTTCCCCGTGTCCGATTCACAGTAAGCGTATTTGATGTCCAGTAACCGTAACCATTGCCCGATATATGCATCCGATGTCAAGTCTGATATTTGAATATGATGCTCGATACTCGTGTTCGATGCCCGATATATGTACTCGATGCCCGTCACCCATGTTTGATGTTCGGTATCCATAAACAATGTCCGGTAACTGTACCCATTGCATGGTATCTGTACCTCATACCTGTCACCCGTATCCAATGTACGGTACCCATGTTTGATGTCCGGTATCTGTAATCAATGACCGGTAACCGTACCCATTACCTGGTATTTACATCTAATGTCTAGCTATGTTACCCTATCTGATTATCATATCATGTTGCTAGTTTAATTATTAACCCAATATAATAAAATTGCACTTTTAAAACTCGTCCTATAATTTATTAAGGTTCAAATAAAGTCGTTAGTAATTTTTAAAGATCTCAAAAAATAATTCAAACATAGTCAAAAGTGGTCTCTATATATCTCCAAAAAATATAATCGTTGGTAATTTTTATTATTTTTTAATTTAAGTTATATACGTTTTACATTCGAAAAAATAAAATTTAAAAAGAAAGATGAAGAAGTAAACAAATGAATTAGTGAGATGAAGTAGAAATATGTGGGTTCACTCAATTATTTTTATAGGGTAAGTATACAAATATATACTATTTGACAAAAAATGTATGAAATTGTTGGTAAAAAAGTTAAAAGAAGTGTTATGAATTAGTGTGGTAAAACCCGAAATAACACTATTAAGTTTATATACAAATTGTTAGTGGTGGACTTTGTGAGTGTACTAGGTGTACCAGCATGAGAGCACTAGAAGAAAAAGAGTAAAATAAGAGGGGAACAGAAAGTATATTCATTCCATACATGAAGAGAAGAGAAGAAGCAAGAATATTTTTAGGTAAATGTGTGGAGAGAATCTCATAGCATAATCAACTGCAATATTTTGCAATACACACGTAGAGCAGATGACAGATAAAAAGAGAAAGTGAAAAACGTTCGTTCATATAGTATGTAAATTAATCAGAGAAAGCAACAGAAACCATTAAAGATTAATTCTCTACTCACTATGAGACTCAATATAAGAATCTACAGAAAAGGTGTGAATTGGAGTCTTGTAAGTGAAGCCTTATTTTAGAAAACGACCAACCATCCATAATTGCTTGCTTCTCTCTACCTCTTCTTTTCCATGCCCTTATAACAAGAATTGGATTCCATTCCCCTTTCTTTTTCCTTTTTATTTTTATATATTCTTCTTGGTTCAACACTTACTTTTTTACTCCCTTTTTTCTTACTTTTTCATTCCAATTTTTTTTATTTGATTTTATTGTTATGTGCATACCAAGATGTAGTATTCTCTTTTACAGTTGTGTAAGATGATGAAAAGTTTTATGACGGTCGGACAAGCTATGGGTAAAATATCATGAAAATAACATATAAGGATGATAACTATCTCAAATTAATAAGGGGCTGATTGGGATGACATTTAAATGCCCCCATTTAGCTCGGTGAACAGTGATTTGGCCTAAAATACACTTCAAATACCTCAATTTCAATTGTATTCCAAACACAATTTCACCAAAATCACCATTCAAATGCCATGCCAATCAGCTCCCTAAGATATTTTAAGATAATGATGATCCAACTTAATATGGTATCAGAGAAGGACCAAGCGGATGATGATGCCCCAGTCGATGATTTTTTATTTCTTTTTAAACGGTTAAAGAATGACTCGAACCCCGCAACCTATTGGTTGGAGGTGAAGCATCTTACCAACTGAGCTACGCTTCGTTGTCTCCCTAATAGATGATAGTTTTGACTTGTCCAAGGATGGCTATAATTTCATGTGTAAGTCGATTAACTGCGACCTACTCGTGAAGGGGCGTGTTAGAATATCTCACATTATTTGTGAAAAGATCATGCAAACAATATGCACTACTAAAAAACATTGCAATACTTGGGAAATTTTATAAAATATATCGTAAAGTGAGATACATCAAATTTATATACTACATAATGACTATGTATTCTTTGTATATTTCACGATGGATACATGTTCATAAAATATACTATGATCATTTTTTTGCTCCAAATTGGTGATTTATTACACACACTTCAAGTATCTCACACGTTGACACAACATCTATGTATTTTTTAAATTTCTTTCTTTTTTTGATTTTTTAAATGATTTTTAAGATTGAATCATGATCTGACACATATCGAGCACGTGAGATAATCGCGGTGTGTGAGGTACTTCCAACGTGCAAGATCGATACTATCAGTGCGTGAATCACCAATTCTGAGTAAAAAAAAGGACCGAAGAATATTATTTGAACAAGTAACCATTGTAAAATATATAAAAAAAAATACATAACCATTATATAGTATATATAATGTACATGTCTCACTCTGTGGTATATTTAAAATATTTTCCCCGCAATACTTTACAGATAAAAATTGTTGATTATATCAATTTTATGTTGGTTATGTGACATAATTAACGACATATTGTTAAATATCCAGGTTGGTTATATGGATTATGGGTGTAACCTACTGCAATTAACCAACAACTCTGTTGGTTATGGTATATTAATCAACATATATGTATTGACAATAGTTTGTCGAATATATGTTAATATAATTGTGTGACCTACCCAATGTTGTTGATTATATGAAATGTGTAATTAAAACAATTTTGTAGAATTTCACATTAATTTTAAAAATTAAAAAATAAAATGAAATTGCAAGAGAAATGTCCAGCATCCATTTTTGAATTATGCTTCTCAACAAAATTTATGCTAATCACGGTATTGTGAAATATGCAATTGTAATGAAACATCATAAATTCATTCATTGCAAGGTATAAATCTAAAATTGAATATATTAAATTATCTCTATAAATGTAAGCAATATTACTTGTAGAAACAATGGATAATACAATTGACTGATTGAGTATTACAATAAACCTTGCCAACAAACTAGTCCGCAA
The DNA here is from genome assembly GCA_036897095.1 of Plantago elongata. Classification (NCBI taxonomy): domain Eukaryota; kingdom Viridiplantae; phylum Streptophyta; class Magnoliopsida; order Lamiales; family Plantaginaceae; genus Plantago; species Plantago elongata. Next base: position 28,971 of record JAYMSP010001248.1, read on the forward strand.
TAAAACTAAAATGGGTAAAATGAATAATTACGGGCTGATTGACATGACATTCAAATGGCCATTTGGATGAGATTTTAGTGAAATTGTGTTTGGAATAGAATTAAAATGAAGTATTTAAAGTGTATTTTAGGCCAAATTACTGTTCATCGAACCAAATAGAGCAATTTAAATGTTATCTCGCTCCGCCCCTACATCTCCTGCATCAAAAGATGAAGTCACCAAAATTAAATTTGGATATAATACAATTGCATTAACTATGTAAAAGTTTTTGCCTTCAAAACCTCAAGAAACCAAAGAAAGGGACGGCAATTTGTGATTTGACCAGCTCAATTGTTCCCCACAACGCGGAAGACGAGAGATGAGGCATCAGATTTATTTTAGTCGGAATCCGGTGGATATGGTGTGTGAAATAGTAGTTTCAGAGTGAGTGAGAAAATGAAGAAGAGAAGAGAGAATGAATGAAGAGAAGAAATAATGGTTAATGTCTCAGAGGGAAGAGAGAATCTTATATAGAGTTTTGAGCTTTAATAAAACCAACAGTGAACTCTTGGTTATTGAAGCATATTAGCAGGAAATAAAATTTTCAAACAATTTGAGTGAATAAACGCACGGGAAATGAATGTTTGGAATCCGAAAGTTTTTGAATGTATTTGGCAAAGCATTTAAATACTTTCATTTCGCTCGATGAACATTAATTTGGCCTAAAATACACTTCAAATACCCTCATTTCAATTTCATTTCAAACACAATTTCACCAAAATCCATAAAAATGTCCATTCAAATTCTATACCAATCAGCCCATGCTTATTATAATAACCAACAACTCATTGTAAATGATTTTATTTTATTTTATTTTTAGAATATTTGAGTGAATAAATGTTCGGGAAATAAAATTTTGGGTATTTGAAAATTTTCAAATGATGACTCACAAGTTTATATGAAATGACTTATTTTCTTCTTCTTGTTTTTTTAATCTTTGAAAAGGCACAAATATTTGTTAATTTATTTTATATAAAAAAAGTATGTACTATTAATTTTATATTTGATAAGGTAACAATGGAATATAGCTATTCTTGTTAATAAATGTAACAGTCTGATACTTTTCGTGCCTAAATAAATTTTCTCAGCCGGTTCGCGAGTAACTATTGGTACTAACTTTCTTAGTGCGAAAGTCTTTTACATTAAGACATATAAGTTGTTGAAAGTATATTGCATTAAAATACACATATTTATAGTGATATCGGGATGTTGCATAATCCTTCAATAAATCTACCTCGCACTTTCTCGAGACTTGAATTCACTAAAACATAAAATTGAGTTTATTTACAAAATCCTTGGACTATATCTGTAGAAGGACTACGAGCATTGATGACTTAGTCAACTACACACATTTGGTGAGAAGGTGAAAATTCTCCAAGACGCCACACCTTAGAAAGCTACTAGCTAAAGTGCAAATCTAAAAGGCACATAAGATTATGCAATGCTTACATAGAACTAGGGGTATTAGCGAATCAAGCCGCTTGCAAGTCGCTCATTAAAAAGCTCGGTCAACGCTCAGATCCAGCTCGAGTTCGAAGTTCATCTCCATGTCAAGCTTGAATCGGTCTCTTATGTATTTATGAATTTGGAACTTCATTTTCGAGCTCTAACTAGCAAAAACGAGTCGAGTGCTCACGAGCAAATATGAATCGAGCTACTCGCAAGCAAGTCGATCTTTTAACGAGCCGATCACGAGCACGATTATGAAAAGCTCGACTGTTAACTAAGCTTGCATAAAATTAGAAAACACTTAGCCAAGAGGTGTAGAATGATGTGGGAAATCAGAGTTTGATGTGTCCATCTGAAGGACATCCATGTGTAATCTAGAGAATGGTCCTTATGTACATAGGCTATCTCATCGAACCTAAATGGCCTAGAGGTGAAAATAGTCTGATGTGTGAAATAAGAGTTTTTTTTATTTGTTTACTTAGCCAGGAGTTAATTCTCAACACTACGAAAACCTGTAGCGTAGTGAAGTTAACCCTGATGTCGGTCTCTAAGGACTTAATTAAGCTGGGTTTGGGTTTACGAATAAAGACACAGGAAAGAAAGTAGTAAATGTTTGTTTGCTTCGACAGGGAATGATTAACTAAAGTAAAGTAAACAACTTGCATACAAAACTTGAGACATAATTACACTTAACGAGATGACTATATAAATGTGGAGAATTATGAAGTGGTGGCTTCAAACAAGCTAGCTAGCAGGAAATATGCGATCACATGAAGATTACCTCAAGTTGTCACTACTTTGGTTCAAAAACATATAGCATAAGTGAAGGCGACAATTTCACTAAAAAGACAAGATGAGACGATACATAACCGACTCATCATAGTCCTTTTAGGACATGATTCTCTTAGATTATCTAAGTGTTACCGACTGAACTCCATATGCCTTTAGAGCGAGGTACGTACGTATATGTGATATTCTTTCTAGGGATTGAGTTCTACTTTCCACAAAGTATATGTGATATTGTTACATAAATGTCAAGTTAGAAGAAATGATGAACTATGAATCTAAGAGATTCAAAAAAACCCCTTGAAGGAGCCGAAAGTAATTATCTTGGGAAGTTAATTAATAAATCAACTCAAGGATATAAAGTTGAGAACTTGGGGTATAACATGTTTTAGCTAAGAGTCAGATTTGCACGGGAACTTACGTATGTTCTATCTTAGAAACTTGAAGTCCACAGTGAGAACCAAATTAATTAGTTGGAGTACTACGCCACCTTCAAAGACCACCATAATCTCTGAGTAATTTACTTTAGGCATGCATATTAATTTCAACAACATAATTGTCTATTACGCATTTAACTAAAGTCTTACACTATATGATTGTTAAGTATCCACAATGTTAGTGCACTGTTTTTATGTACACTGTTACATCAACAGTTAACTAAACACCCCTTTCGGCTACAGATTCTATATATGGTATTTATACCGTATACTTGAAAAATCATACAGTCGTTCCAAATAATGTATAGGCTTCTGTAAGTTATGTTAATTGACCCCACTACATCATCTGGTTACTCTAATATGAAATGTATATCCAACAACTCACCGTAAATTATTATTACAACTATATATTACTCATTTGTTCTTTTAATAACTTCCTAACTTTCCTCTTTTTGAGTTACGTTAGAAACTGAAAGTATGTATGTACTAGAGACAACCATTTATAAGGATGATATGTACTACGATCGCATTCAGTTTATTATTGTTTAATAATATTGTTATTAGTATTGTATTTGTTGAATTGATTATTTGGTTGTTTGAATAATTCGATATGATGTTCCCTTGGACTGTGCGATTATTACTAAGTGTGTGAGAACTTGGATGACATAACGTAAGTCCTAAAATAGCCCCAGTCAAGTGTCATTGAGATTTGGGATATTAATGACACGTTAGAGATTGACATGTTATCTGCATCATATTCTTGGAGAATGTAGTAGCTCTCACGACTATGAAAGACTTGGTCATTCATGATGGATGCATGGACACCTTAGAGGGTGTTGGTAGACCTACCGAGAAACCATTTGGTTAATTCTATTCATATCTATGGAAGTATCAGTGTGTAAGGTGATGTATTAGTCCTTTGACTTGAGATCAATACTATTACATGTGTGAAGTCGTGTACTTTGACCATGACCAATACTTGCACTCCTAATAGGGTAGATACGACATGCGTTTGGTACACCACAAAGCACATGGGAGTAGTAGTTGAGCCAAGATAGGATTCATTCATCGCAATAGACATTGGGGAGAATACTTTACATCTCATAGTTAGGTTGATCATTAGTCATTGACCAATGCATTACGATGTATTCAAAATGGTGTTTGAATATAATCGAGGATCAACTAACAAGACTGAGAGAGAAATTAATAAGTTATTAGAACAGACTTGAAATCAAGTTCTAGACTTATTCGAGTATTCGTGAATAAAATGACCGTATCATCATTGGAGCCTTACATTACAAGTGGTTTGTATATCCTCACAAACATCCTTGTAAATTAATATTGTCCGGTAAATTGGAGTTTCACCGTGAACCTAATTGGATTAGTATTTAATATATAAGGCCCTATGGATCACACTATATGGAGAATACTTTACCAAATCAAGGATGTTGATAAATATTATTTATTGTAAATAATATAAGAATATTATTTATTGTAAATAATATGAGAATAATTTTAATTATTTCGGTTGGACTTGAACAATTAAAATGAAGTGTTGCATTTGGACTGATTTTGAATTAGAGTCCAATTTGTAAAGCTAGGCTAGAAATATATATTGGACAGAGGAAACAAAAAACGATGGGCTGGGCCATTCGGCCCAGCAAAGATTGTGTCTGGCGCGTGCACGTGCCAGAGCGAAACGCAAGGCGCGTGCACTGAATGCGCCAGAGCAAAACGCAAGGCGCGTGTTGTGTTCGCGCCAGGAAGAGAAGAACTGATGGGGACGTAACATTCCCCATCACTAGGTCTTCTTTTCTTCCTTTTTCAGTTTTGTCAGTTCCTTTTGAACAATTACATTCCAACATTAATTTTGGTGTTTTGTGGGAAATAAGGGTAAGAAGAATCAAATTAGTCTGCAACATGAACATTCCACAAGAGACAACAAAACAGTTAAGAATAATTTGATTAGTTCTTCTAAAACACTTCTTAACATTCAAACACAAGAACATCTTAGTGTTCTTCTTGGTAAAAGAAACTCTTGTGGATACCTTTCATTGCCTTTTATTTCAGCACATGTTCATGTTTACTTGATTGCCTGCCTAACTCTGACTCCGACTAGGCAACTACGTCTCGACTGACTACGACGCGACTACTAACTACGATAATTGACTATATGATTGTTATTGAATCGATTGATCTGTACTCTGATTGTAACTTGATATTCTGATCTGACGTGATCCTAATTCAGTGTACCTTGCTATCCCATCCTAATTGTATCGTGCTGATCCTCATGAATTGCATTGCATGAAAAATGATTTGTAAAAACAACCACACATTGTTTTGGAAAAACTTGGGAAACCCTCTTGGTCGACGTTTTCGACAAGAGTAATAAGGCGGTCTGCAGCGTTATCTTTTCCCGTCTTGGTCAAAGTTTTCGACAAGAGCGATAAAGGGGTCTGCAGTACTATCTTTTCCCGTCTTGGTCGACGGTTTTGACAAGACTTTTCGGGCTCCTGCCTGCCTGTTCGGACTATTCAAACGGTCCTATTTTATGAGTTGTGATGGGTCATGACCGTCATAAAAGCAACTCCCGCGCGGTCACGCCGCTACTTGTTTATTTG
>JAYMSP010001249.1:0-34296 GCA_036897095.1 Plantago elongata
TATAGAGTTGTGATTTTGTATCAGACCTTACCACTATTTACATATCTGTGTCAACTGAAATTTTATGGTTTACCAGGTTAATTTCATTCTTCATTATCTGTGAGAAGTTAAATGATTATTTTAGCCCTGAAAGTTGAAAGTTGAAACTGGTGAAAAATAATTCTGATAACAAGACGGGAAATAAAACCCTTGGTTATATAATTACTACGATTACTTTTAGACTCTAGAAATAAGTGAATTGCAAAATATAGCTGATAGAGCCAAAAATCTTGCACAGCTTTGATAAACTGTGTACAGCACTACTTATGCTCTCAAGTTCATTTAGTTCTTAGTGAAGTTTATATATTGTCTAAATCGTGCCACTAAATTTAAGTATTGCATTTGTCAAACATTCCTATTCCTAAAGCATTTTACTCTTGGGATTAGTTTGTTTATCTAAACTCTAAAGGCTTAAATTAAGTATTCTTCTTAGTAGCAAATGTTGTGATGAACTAGATCTATGTGAAAGTTTCTTGTGCTTATACTGGAAAGATACTGTTTCCTGTTACGCTCCTACACGGGATTAATTTGGTCATCTAACGGCTTAAATTCTAGATTTCTATTTCTTAGTAACAATTGTTGTGGTGAACTTGATCTATGCCAAGGGTTCCTGTGCTAACAATGGACTTATGCTTTGTTTCCTCCCCTGGGAGCTTACGGTGGCTTTGATTTTGGATCTTCATACAGTGTTCTCTTAGTTGGGTGAAACCTATTAATCTATTATCTGCCATTCATCACTTGAGAGAACAGGCTGTAAATTACATGTGCAGAATGTTAAACAAATAATAGGTGATAGAATGTGCAGAGAAAAAAAAAGTCAAAACCCACAAAATAACTGTCGTGGAGAATAATTTTTCAGCATTGGGTTTGTCCTTTCAGATGGTAAAAAAAATGGCCATATAGAGGAGTTATCTGTCCTTGTATGTCTATATGATTAAATCAATATCTCTCTTCTACTTCAGTACATAAACAAAATAACAAGTCAGCTGTGAGCTTAAAAGACCAACCTTAGTTTATTTCTAATGCATCTACTCTGTACTTATAATTCAAACAGAAAAAAAAAAATTGTACTTTTAACTCAAGAAGGTTTATATATCCGGTGTTTTTTTTTTCCCGGAGTAATTGGTAAGTCTCTGGATTTTTGGAAACCTCTATAATGCATCCCTTGAAGGATAAATAGACTTTCTTCACATAATATTTATTTGTATCCCCATGCTCTTATCGGTTCTCATTAAGAAATGTTTATTTACTGGTTTGCTGCTGCCTTCCTTTAGCTAATCATGCCAAGTATCTCATTCAACTTCTCTCATTTGTGTTAATTTTATCTGATGCAGGACAGATGTTGCAGTGGCTCTTCTGTTGGCCTTGATCTTTATTGTGCTTCTAGTTTCATCTTATATCACACTTTACATGAAACACTACTGGATTTCCTTGACCCTTTTATGCCTGGGCATTGTTCTTCCAATACGTCTGAAAATCTCAAGGCAATCTCTTGCAAAGAAAAGGGATAGAAGATTTTTACTCCCTCTATCCATGTGAAAGTATTCGACTATTGCTAGGCAACAAACACATCTTCACCTGCAGTGCGATAGGTTTTCAATTGCATCTGGGAAGCCATAAAAAACTGCATCACGTGTAAACATGCCAAGGATTGTAATGACATCTGGTATGGCCCTTTTTGAGCTAGTATTAGTATGTCATACATAGAATATCTTGTTCAGAATTTGGTTAGCGATTGATTCCTCAAAGAGGTCATTGGAATTTTTCAGGCCGTGCAGAATGCTTAGCAACACAGCTTCAATTTTGTGATTGTTAGTCTTTATGCTATAGAAATGGAGATTTCGGCCGTCATCTTTGAGTTGTTACGTTTTAAAACTGTTTTAGAGGCATGAAAGTTCTAATGCATCCTGGGGAATTTGTTGTTTGAACTAACAACTGAAAATTGCTAGCTCTTAAATTCTACAGAGAAGCAAAACTGCTTCTCACTGTGTACTCTGTTTCCTGTGGTGGGATAATCACACCACATATTTCCTGTTATTGCATTGTCATTTTTATCTGATCAGATGTTCGGTTGGAGTAGCCTATGTTGGCATTTATGCAGTGTATATGGTCTCACCCCATCATCTAAATTAAAAAAAGTGGTAAAATATGAAGTTTTAAATATTCTACTTTTCTTTTATCTCATACTTTACTCCTAACATTTTGAAATTAAACGAACAACCTTGAATTTGTTAAAAAAAGTCAAATCACAGCGAAAACAAATTTAATTTATCATTCAGTTATAGCTTTATCAACATAATACTCCATACAAACTATTATTCTATATATTTTTTTTAATCGAAGAGAAAATAAATTTTAAAAAATTATTATTGAATCGGAAGGAGTATATTATAATTATATAACGTGTATTATATATTGTATTGTATAATACACTTAGGGACTGATTGTGATAGAATTTAAGTGGTCTTTTTCAATTGAAATTTAATTTTTTTATATATAAAATGTTCAATTTAAAAATGAGAATGACCACTTCAGCAATATAACAAAACTACCATAATAATCATACTCATACCATATATATAGTATAGTGTAAGCATATGATTGCTTTGAAAGTCAAATGTGATTTGATGATTTCCAAGTAGAGGCTAAGCCGCTAGTGCAAATTGCACCCGAATAATAATGGTGGGGAGAAGTAGAAAATTGGCGAAAATTGACTGGTGAGGCGTGGGCAAATGATTGCAATAAGGTCCCTCGATGGATCCATCGCAATCTCGATTGGATTTTTGAACAAATTCATAATTGATGCTCTCTCAATGACGTATCATGGTTGGAGAATGGGGAGTGGCATCACTCACAACTCACACCTTTCATCTTTCATAATTGCCAACACTAACTAATTATAAGTTCATGCATTTCTCTTTGTAATTCTTTTTGGCAATTCATCTTTAGAGAAAGATGAAGAAAATAGCATATTACTTCCTCTCCTCTGTTTTAAATTGAAAATTTTATATTTTATTTAAATTGTCTTAATTAGAAATTTTATTTATTTAAATAAAAAATCTATCTTCTACTTTATACATTATCTCTCGTACTTTATTCACCATTTCTCTTACTTTATTCAATCGTATTCATATTTTATTACCTTCTTTCCTACTTTATCACTTTTCTTTTAAAAATTTTATATTCGGTCTCGCAGAACTTTTAATTCAGAATGGAGGAAGTATATCGCTATCAAATTATTTTATCCGACTTATATTATCTATATCGTAATGAAAACTTAAGGGGCTGATTGGCCAAACATTTAAATACTCACATTTGACTCGATGAACAGTGATTTGGCCTAAAATACAGTTTAAATATCCTATTTCAATTTTATTGCAATACAATTTTATCAAAATCCCATCCAAATGATCATTTAAGTGCCATATCAATCAGCCCCTAAATCTTTCTCAGGCTCTCGATAACGAATGGATAGAAAGGTCTTCAATGTGACTGATGAAGTCATAAGAAGTTAATTAAGAACTTTACCACATCACTTGAGAAGTTCTACATATGTCACTTACTACAAAAGATCATAAAAACTGCATTGCGATTTACGGAGAAAATCTTCCATCAAAATTTCGGTATAAGAGGTTGATGATTAATTTAATTAGCGTACTTGGTAGAGTAGATATTATAGAGTGATTAATTTCGCTATAAAATTACCCTTTCTTTTGTATTTTATATTTCCGATTGGACTTATCTAATAAATTGATTGATTTAAATCCTTTGGTGGGCAGAGAGTGAGCAGTGAGCACCATGCAAATTAAATAGCTGATATTTACGTACAAATTCCATACATCCCATCAAAGATATATATCAACCTCACTATTCATACATTGACTGTATATACATATGCACATTGACAGCTCCGAATGAATTCATCAAAATTATTATGACACTGATGTTCAGCTCAAGAATTTGCTATCACATTTAATACCGGAGGACCAATCGCGAAACAATTTATTAACCACGCGTACAGTCAACTCAAAGATTCAAGGCTAGCGTATATTCGAATAATTAGAATTAGACCCCTGCGCGGTAATTCTCTATCGATTAGGGTTTTATTCATATATACACATACTTTATACGTACCGCTTCCAGAAGTGTGTTCGTTTTCACCATAAATTTGAGTTTTTCAGTACTGATTTGATACTGACATTTAATCTTGATTTCTACGTGTTCTAATCATGCAATGTTATTTCTCCTTTTATTAATTTCGCTTGTTCGATATCAATAATGTGTCGCTAGGGATTTGTTCTGAAGCTCTCCGTTGTACTTCACTAGCTAGCTCAATAATCACAAGCCTTATTTTTCCTGGATAATAAATCTAATAAACAATTAGGTGGCTTTAATGTATGCAACATTTAATAAATTGAAACGGTTATTTTCAACTTAAAATTACTCCACTTCAGTTAAATTCAGTTCAGCTCTGCACATTTATAATTTATACATTTCTTCAGTTCAGTTCAGTTCAGTTGAGTTCAGTGAATAAATTTTAGTAATTTTCTTTTAATGTATATTATGATCGAGTACAAAACGTTAGTTAGGTTCAATCATATCAATGACACCATAATTTAGCAAGAAAAAATGAATAAAAAAGAGTAGGTATAAATGTAGAATCAATAAATTTGTCCCATGAAAGATTTTTGGGCCTGGACTTTGTAAGTAGGTGAGAGCTGCTGGGTTGTAAAGGGCCTTTCAGCCCTTTATGTAACGGACCTACACCAGTCGGCACTCGGCAACTATTTAAATCGTGCGGACCGTGCGCACGTACGTGTCTGATTCATACTTACAAAAATACCCAAAAAATGTTAGTATCACCTTTTTCCGTTTGGCGCAAATCAATAATATAATTACAAACTCATTCCATAGGTAACTCATTCGCCTTTTCCTTCCATACCCTTATAATAAAGTAGTGCATTTTGGTGATTTGGTATATAATAGAGTGTTATATTTATTGCATATTGTATAATTATAGTATAATTAGTTAATGGCCCGTCAATATTTAATGTGACATAAAACAAAAGTTAAAATAATTAATGAATATATTGTATAATAAAATGTCGAAGTTAATAATGAACATGCGGTGTCAGGTGTTTTGACATCTTCGTCGCATCTAAATACATTGCATCTATTTTCCTCACAATCTAAAGATAGAACACGTAATTCATCACGTTTGAATACGAGTGAGGGTGTAGAGGTCGACATGTGTGAGAGATTGCCCAGGACTTTCATTTATGTTGACTAGTAAAATTATGCACGTGAAAATTCACGTGCCAAATAAATGCGTACCTCATATTATTATAATTAAATATGCTTGTACTTAGTTAATTATAAATTTAATTATAATTTATATGCTATATATGTTTTTAATAAAGATATAAATTTGTTGAGGTAGTGGGATATATGTTTAACTACCTTCTTTTTCTTTTTTTTCTTTTTTTTAACTTTATGTTTAGATGTGAAATTTAAAATTAAAATTAATTCAATTGGTCAAGATTGAATTAATTGGTGTAACAGCTACAATAGTTTTATTTTAAAATAGTAGAAATATTTAAAGTATTATGAGGTATTATAATCATGCCTGGCCCCGACATGCGTGGGCAGGGCTCCAAATAATTGGGCCACCTAGTTGTCCAGTTTAATTAAATTGCGGTTAATAAAGTAGAATTTTAAGTATGAATTAATCTTAAATTGTAAAAGTAAGATATTTAATTGAACTATGTAATGAGATTAGTACAAAGGTATAGTACTATACTCCGTGGTAGGAGTGTTTAGCGAATCAAACGTTCGTGAAAATTTCAGTTAACACTCAGTTCGTGTTCAATATTGACATGTTCGAATTGTTCGCGAACGTTCGTTAACAAACGAACATGAACACGAACACAAAATTTATTGTTCGGTAGTTTGCGAACTGTTCGTGAAAAAATATATAATATATATTTTATTTATGTAATATAATAGTAAGTAATATAATAAATAAAACATTATAATACATTTTACTCAATTTTGGATTATTGTAGATTTGTACGTAGTTTGTTCGTAGGATGAATGTATGACATTATGTGTGTGCGATCACGATATTCTTGAAATAAGATTTTTATAGGTAACTTTTATTCTATTTTTGTAATATTTTTGCTCTATTTTTTGAGGTTTTAACAACGAACAAACGGTTCGTGAATACGACCTTAACGAACAAACGAACTAAATTGTTCGCCAATAAAAGCTTAACGAACATTAACGAATAAACACGAATAAATGAAAACCTTAACAAACTGAACATGGAGAAGAAAATGAGTTGTTTGATAAGCTCCCTTGTTCAGTTCGTTCGGTTTGATAAACGCCCTACTCCATGGGCATCGAATTTACTGCTAATATGCCTACTCATAAGTATACTGTTTGACCCAATACAAACTTGACAAGTAGATAGCAGATAAATCTCAAGTTTCAAAATGTTTATTTCTACCATCCACGTTAATTAACAACGAAACTGAATTTCAATAAATCATCCTGCTGCCACCGTATCCTCAATCTGCGGCCCCTCTACTACCAAGCTCCCATGTATTTAATTTTATATACTCTCCTCACTCCAGTAAAATTTTATATATTTATCATTTTTATTCGTTCCACCAAACTTCATACATTATTAAAAAAATAAAGTCATTCACTATTAAAAAATAATAAACAATCTCAACTTTATACAAAAATCATATATTATGCCATTAAAAGTACACTTTTTCCCACTTCTTCATTTTTTATTATTACTTTAACTTTTTACATAAAACTACACGTCAACCCTAATGTATGAAGTTTGATGGGACGAAGGGAGTATTATTTAATTTTACGTAAATGTTTATTTTGAAGTATATAGAACAGCCAAATACACCCTATGCTAGGGTGGAAAATATGTTAGCATGTGTCAAAATAAGAGTGGCGAATTGGCAAATGATTGGCTGGGGGGCCTAAGGTATACGCGAAATTTACAAATAGAATTCAAGCTTTCCATAATGCATGTCAAAGTGGACCACCCGCACGAGTGGTATGTCATATCTCTCCAGCTTCTTCCCTTCTACGTACTAATTGCTTTCTTTGTTGTTTTGGTTTACTAGTAGTCATGGATCTATCCTCTTCAAAAACACAAGAGATAATAGTACAATGAAAACGAAACTTCAATCCAACTCCTTCTCAGTACACTCGGTACACAGTTCGATATATAACTCTCACTAGTCCGAGCTTAGGTGGGGCATTCATCCCTCCTCCACTCTTTATATCCGTCTCTAGCTAATTATTACACATATTATACAAATATACGTAACCAAAATCTGAATACAAATTCGAACATATTTCATGTCGGTTCATTTGAAGTGGAGGTGCCAAATTGTTAAGTAATCTCGTGCAGATTATTGCCAAGTTAAGTAACAAGAGAATTTACTTTAATTTTATAGATAGCCATACAAGTTCCTATTGGTAAATAGGAAAATGGAATATCATATCAGACAAATGGGTACAAAGAATAATAGAAAGCATCAAAGACCATGCCATCTGGAAAAAGAAAAAGAGCCTGAAGTAATAAGACAAATTAAATCAGTTAGTTTTCACGTGGTGAAAATAACTTGAAAAGTGTTGCTCAACTTTGCCCCATTTGGTGTATTTTCATTTTCTTTGTGACATAACATGTATTCTAGCTACTGTATTTCATTTCTATTGGGACGGAGGGAATAAATGAATATGGTTATAAACTCTAGTAACAATGATGTGGAATGACAAGTGGACTAAAATGCCTATAAAACCAGTGTTCTTTTGCCTGTTTTGCTTAAGGGCTTAACGTACCTAAGATCATCAAGAAGAAGAAGAAGAGTAGCAAGAGGAAAGATAGAAATAAGATACTATCTCACAACAAGTACTGATTCCAGTCTGCTCAAAGAAAGAAACAAGACCAAGCCATGATTGAGTTTGCTCTCTTGTTCATGTCTCTGTCTCTTACAATCTTCAAACTCTGGAGAAGAAGAAAACAACAACAATCTTCTCTTAATCTCCCACCTGGAAATATGGGTTGGCCTTTTCTTGGTGAAACCATCCCCTATTTGAAACCTTATGATGCCACCACTATTGGCAACTTCATGGAAGATCACATTTCCAGGTAATCACTCACCATCTTTTTCCTCATTAGTCGTTCGTACCGGATACATAAACGCTATATTTTTCAGAAAGCCCTGCTTAATTTTCTTTATTTTTTAAACTCCTGACTCCGGCCCTGGAAATAATAATGCAGGTATGGGAAAATTTACAAGTCGAACTTATTCGGGGATCGGACGATAGTGTCAGCTGATGCAGGGCTAAACAGATTCATCCTCCAGAATGAAGGGAAGCTATTTGAGTGTAGCTATCCAAGGAGTATTGGTGGAATACTTGGGAAATGGTCCATGCTAGTTCTTGTTGGAGATATGCACAAACACATGAGGGTTATATCACTTAATTTCTTGAGCAATGCTAGGCTTAAATCACATCTTCTCCATGAAGTCGAAAAACATACTCTGCTTGTGCTCTCTTCATGGAGGGATACCTCTGTTGTATATGCTCAAGATGAAGCCAAAAAGGTGAGAGAATTTTGGAGAAAGTGTTAGATATTGTTTGTCATATAACTTCAGTTCAACTCAATTGCGTTTTTGTATAAAAATACCATACAAAAATTCAATTCGAATTCGTACAATTCAGGTATAATTCTATACCAATCAAGAACGTTTTGCTTGATTTTAGTTAAGAATCAAGATGATGATGAAAGTGGTACTTTTGTGCAGTTTACATTCAATTTAATGGCAGAACATATCATGAGTCTTGAACCTGGAAAATCAGAGACAGAGCAGCTGAAGAAAGAGTATATAACTTTCATGAAAGGTGTTGTCTCTGCTCCTTTGAATTTCCCAGGAACTGCTTACTGGAGAGCTCTTAAGGTGATTTACTATACTATATGCTCACTTTTATTTCTATAATTTATTCACTTTTACCCTAATTAAAGTCTGCTTGTACTATGGGAGACAACTTGGTTTAGTGTATTTTCTCTAGTGATAAATACCAGTTTAGTTGTGGATCACGTGTCCCACTAAGTATAGATTTGATCCGGTATTAATATATAAATCGAAGTTTTTAGTTCGTTTAAAGATTGATCATCAGTTGATTTTTTGTTAATACGTACAATTAATATTACAACCATGAAACTAAAGCATTAACAAGCAACATATTGCTAATCACTTAAGATGCTTAGATTAATTTCTAAAAGACTAAAACTAATATGAACAATTATAGAAAATAACTTTACAGGTTCATGTTTTTAGATAATCGTATCACTCCTACTAGAATTCTTGTCATGATATGTATATATTTTTTGTGATATAATTATGCAGTCCCGGTCGAAAATTCTTAAATTTATCGAGGAAAAAATGGAGGAAAGAGTGAAGAAAAGAAGAGATGATGACAAAGATTTACTAGGATGGGTACTGAAGAATTCAGATCTTTCAAAGGAGCAAATTCTGGACCTTGTTCTAAGCTTGTTATTTGCTGGACATGAAACTACTTCGGTTGCAATATCTCTAGCCATTTATTTCTTACAGGCTTGTCCCACTGCAGTACAGCAATTAAGAGTAAACATCTTACTAGTAGTATTTATTATTACTAGTTTACTACTACTACGTACTATACTTTAATTTAATTGGTAGTCTTGCATTCAACTGATCATTAATGTTCTGTCATTTACTATATGTAATTTGCATAGGAAGAACACTCTGCAATTGCAAGAGTTAAGATGGTGGCAGGGGAGTCAGACTTGAGTTGGGATGACTACAAGAAAATGGACTTCACTCAATGTGTAAGCATTTCTTATTTCACATTTAAAAGAAAATGTTGTACCCGATGCGATAAGCCCTATTCGAATTAGTGGGATGGGAGGAAAAGGTATTTTCATAGATCTTATAGCTAAAAGTGTTACGAATTATGGCTTATCGAATATGGGATGGGAGGAAAAGGTATTTTCATAGACCTTATAGCTAAAAGTGTTACGAATTATGTACACATGTATATCTATCTATAGCAATGCATGGTAAATTAACATCACGAGGACAGAGTCACTAGAGAGTATAGTGGGATATTCTTCAATTTTTAAAAAAGAAATTGTATATGTAATATTTCCAATAATTCTAGACCTTACCCTTCCCTAACCTCAGAAACCTTAAGTGACGTGAAATCCTTGTATATTGAGTTTAGGCATGACTCTTTGAAGGCAATTTTCAAAGTTAAATTTTTATTTATGGTTATGACTCTATTTAGCGTTAACTCATTAACTAGAATATATCATAATTATAAATTGAATACGACTATTTGACTATATGCACAAAATAGCGATTGACTAATTGATTCAAACGCCACATTAATATCAGTTGCGTACACGATTGAGTCTCAAATTCTAACTATGACAACTTTGTATTTATTGCATTAATTTCAAATTTAGGACTTACTAGTGTTTGTTGACAATTGAGTGATTTGGTGCTGCGCGCAGGTGATAAATGAGACCTTGAGGCTAGGGAACGTGGTGAGATTTCTACACAGAAAGGCACTAAAAGATGTTAGGTACAAAGGTAATATGCCTAATTATGAAGATCTTCTGGTAAATTTGTTTGTCCATATAGTACTTGATGATACCTAAGTTTGACTCAACTCAAGATTTTGTTCACATCTAGAAATGGGAATTTGGTTTGTTAAAAAATGAAAATAATTGTTGGTGCTGTGTGTATTTGATTGAAAAGGTCATGACATTCCATGTGGATGGAAAGTATTGCCGGTCATTGCAGCAGTCCATTTGGATGGAACACTTTTTCACCAACCTTGGCACTTCAATCCATGGAGATGGCACCAACAGGTTCGATCTCTACCTTATCACCCCCTCGATGTTCATTTTATGATTATAAAATACTTAATTATACGATGTCCATTTGAATGAAAGTTGATACTAATTTACGAGTTGAGTTACAATTTTAAAGATTAACTAGTTAGGATTGTAAAACGGAGGGAGCAAACTCTTAGTGGGCTAGAGATATTGTGCCGTAAGTTGAAAACAAAGTACAAGAAGTACAGGTCCAACAAACTGATTCCAAGTTAGGCATATCATGATTTAGTACGGAGAATCTACTACTATAGAATTAGGGACTTCCTCAATTATGTAGTGTCCTCCCATGTATTTGCTTGATCGTTATTTGAACAACACTTCTGGTCATGATGTGCACTCCCATATAATTAGATGATCATCATTCAATTTGAACTACCCATCCAAGTCATATAGCAAGTCGATTGCATAAATGTGACTACTATTGTATAATACTCCAACTTATGAAGTATAATAAACATAAGTACATGTCACAATTACAAAGCTGTCGTAATCAACTCAAGCATCATCATAATTCCAAATGTCTTTAAGACATAATTATCTATAATTTCTCTTGATCATCATCAAGGACGAATTATTGGCCTGAGGTAATGACAAAACTCATATGACACTATTTGTAAGAGTTTGTCCTGCCTGTTTTCAAGGACTCAAGGGATATAACTTTGGAATATTTCGCATGAATCATTATGGGGCTGATTAGAGTAGCATCCAAATGTCCATTTAGATGCTACTTGGGGATTTTGTGTTTGTTATGGCATTTAAATGCCGAAGATTGAAATGGCTCTACATTATTAACATTTTTCTCTACCTATATAACAAACCTATAATACTCTATTCAATTACAATTTTATATCAAACACAATTTTAACAATCCCACTACAATTTCAATCACTATTCAGACATTTAAATCGGGACATTTAATTGAATGCCAATCAGCCCCTATAACTCTGCGAGTTAACTATATATCCCTGAATTTTCATATGTACCATAGGACTAATATATCTTATTAATTTCATATTTGATTATATAAAATTGAATTAGCATACATATATTAAAGGTTGTTAAAGTCAGAAATGTTGTCATAGTGTTTTATCAAACGATTCGCTATAGTCCAAATAAATATCCAAATGAATAGTACCATTGGTTTTATTCTTGAACTTGGTCTAGTCATATGGATTATAGCCATGTCCCAACTTAGATGCCTTGAAGCCAAGGGCACAAAGACTAATCAACAAACCAATAGTATGGAACACGTATCATTAAGTTGTAGGAAACTTCATTGTTATTGTTTAAATCCATTATAAATGGTGTGTAGAAGACTAGAACATATAAAATTGCATATTGATACTGAGGTAGCGTGTGTGGATATATCTGAAAAAACGATAATTTAAAGTTTTATTGATTCAGCAAGATACCGAACAATTGACATATTTAAGAGAAAATTCTCAATTTTTATTCAATAATCAACTAAACTGTATTCCAACAATAACCACCAAGTACTTAAATAGATAAAACTCCTAACCAAATTTTATTTAAATATAAATTCTTAACCAACTAAAAAGATAATACCAAATTCTAATTAATTAAGAATAAAAATAAGGGGTAAAAGTTTGAATATTATTAAATTTTATAAATTTTGACACACATATTGTCAAACTTTAATTTTTATACATATATTTTTAAACTTTTAGATGGTTTTGCACGTATATGATTTCTGTTGGGCTTTACGTATTACATTGCACACGCGCTCAACTAATGCACGTCATCCTTTTTTTCTTCCAACCGCTCAGTTACCATAAGAACGCAAAAATATAATATTAGGTTAAATCATCTTCAACCACTCAGAAATTTTCATCCTATTTTATTCTGAACTTGCTAATCTATCAATTGCTAACTTGAACTAATTAAATAATTAATGGGTTGGAAGCTACAATCATTGTGTGATGGTGATATTGAGGGGAATTACAATGGACGTACACCTAATTATGGTATGTACTTCAACTGCAATTCATATTTGGTTATGGCTTGCAATCATGTTTGGTTATGGATTTAATGGGTTTATCAATTAAATCTAAAGTCGATCGGTCGAGTTGGGACAGTTATACTTGCTTGGAATTCAAACAACTTTATGAAGCTTTGTTACATAACTAAGGAACACAAAAATAGTTAGACTGATATCAATCATGTGAATCAGATTAATGCAGATTGATAATCCTAACTTAGACAAAGAATTATGATTAGAGAAGAAGAAGAAGAAAAGAAGTGAAGATCTTTTCTTGAGTAGATGCAATTGAGCGCGTGTGTAGTGTAATACATAAAACCCAACATAAATTATATATGTGTAAAGCCATCTAAAAGTTTGGAAATATATGTATCAAAATTAAAGTTTGACCATATGTGTGTCAAAATTTGTAAAGTTTAATAATATTTAAACTTTTAACCCTAAGGATAATGTCAAATTCGAATTAACTATAAAAAGAAAAATATCAAATAACTAAGAAATGAAGATATAATAGAAAAAATATTCCATGGGAGTTTCCATATTCGATCCGCATCACATATTATCTAAAAAATTCGAATGTATAAACGTAGTGTGTTTATTCACATGTCAAGTTTCATTTCAATCTCTTTGAATGGATTTCGGAGCGAATAATTTAATACTTCCTCGATCTCAGAATAAAAAATAATATTTGATTTTTGTACATTTAATATTTTTGAACTTTTACTTCAATTTTAATCTTTAACTATAATTATAAATGTTCAATTAAATTAGTTTAAGTGAACATTTTCAACTCACATACGTGTTAAGATTAAATCGGAATCAAAGATGAAAAATATTGACTGTAAAAAATTATGATGTTGCATTTTATTCTAGGGTGGAGAGAGTATGTGTGAAGATGTTGATGGTGAGATTCAATATCACAACTTCAGGGTTAATTATAAAATAAATACATCTAATCTATAATTTAAAATTTGTAAATTAAATATAAAATTATATCAACTAAAAGTTTAAATTTATAAAAAATTATTGTATGGATTAATTAAGTTGCACCATCATATTATTATTATTTACACCGGTTTAAAGCACTTTTTAAGAATATATAAGATACACCTTTTGTTTTTCTCACTTATACAATATTTGGTGAATGGTGGTTATGTCTAATTAATTTGGAGAGTTTTTTGTACATATATGAATGGATTGTGGAGTAGTATATTATGTTGATGAACGACTATAGGTCCACAGGATAAGTGTCGTGGATAATTGATCATGCAATGCATATATACTATATATTAAACTATTCATTCATATCTATTATAAAAGGATAGAGGATATGGTGGTTATCGGATCAATTTTTTTTTTACTCTTGATTATAATTATTTTTCTCATTGTAATATTTTATATGACTAAAGATGATAGTGTGGTTATCGGACCAATTTTTGTTTTTTTTATTTTACTCTTCATCATAATTATTTTTTTTATTGTAATATTTCATACGATTTAATCTTAATTAAAATTATATTCTAAATAATATTTTTATTATAATGTAAAATTATTATTAATTTAATATTTTTTTAATAATATTAATAAGTTGAAAGTTAGTACGTGTGATAATTGCGTGTCAATTTTCTAGTACTGGTAAAAGACTGACGAATCGTGATTTCCTGGTTTATTACCACCCATGCGTGGGACTGATGATTAATGTGCCCATGTGGATTGTGGGGTTGCACGTGCACCTCCACGACTGCTATTATTAACTTAATCATTATTATTATTACTCCCTCCCCTTTGATGGTCCACCCCAATTTATTGTGCACTATTTTCGTTCCATCATAAATATGGTTCATCTCTTGTTTACATCTATCTAATCTTTAAACTAAGACATCGCTCTTGTGTAACATTTATTACAGAGGAATTGTGGCGTAAATACAAACAACAATCACTTCATGCCATTTGGCGGAGGACCAAGACTCTGTGCCGGTTCGGAATTGGCCAAGCTCGAGATGGCCGTTTTCATCCACCACTTGGTACTCAAATTCGACTGGGTATTAGCCGAGTCTGATCGCGCTTTCGCGTTCCCATTCGTCGACTTTCCCAAGGGCCTTCCGATCAAGGTCCAATGTACCAAAGGCCCACATGAATCGGAAGAAATCAGTAGAGTTGGCCCATTATGAGGGCCCTTAGCATGGGTAGAGAATAAAAGAAAAGGACGCCGAAAGTGATTCGTGATATTGGACCTTTTCCTAACGGTCCATTTGGGATTGTGTAAAGAGAGATGGATAGCTAGCTAGCCTACAATTGCTGTATACTACTAGGACCACTAATACGATCATGATTATGAATCATTCTTCTTGTAAATTTGTCATTTCTTAACTATGCTTTAATTTCGATCGTGGTGGTTTTAGCTTTCACTTATGCGTGTACTGTTATAATGATTTGAAGGCAACAGATCATTGACAAAGTACATTTTACAGACTTCTCTTTATGATGATTAGCAATCGACTCTCCGCTCTCATATTGTGGCGTGTTTAACTATCTCACGTGCATTTACTACCACTAACAGTAAAATGACGAACGAACATACTGATGAATGATTGCCTAGACAAAGTTTTATAGCAAGGGATAAAGTTATAGAGACACTTATATTATGAGAGTATAATTTTAACATTTAAAATCACAATATAACTATATAAGGATGTATAGTATATCTACGGCATCTCATCTCATCACTTTATTCCACTGTGTATTGAAAACATGTTGGATCACTATTTCAACCAAAATACAATAAAAACAGTTTTATTACTCCCACATAAAAAGCAACTAGAACTCGTATTATAATAGATCAGAATGAAAATCGTACTGCAATCGATACAAATCTACAATATAAGGGTTTAAATGTTCAATCACTCATGGAATAAGCATGACAAGAATGTACATTTGGGCATGTTGACATACTGACATATTTGGACTCATTTTGCTCCATTGTTTGAGACTGGACAGGTTAAGTAGGCCTGGGCTAATTTTGTTGAGTTCAGCCCAATCTATTTTTCATCCTAAAACTAGTTACTGATTTGCTCCAAGTCCAGTTAAATAAGTTCTACAGTTAAACTTATGTTTTACTTACGTTTTAAACTCAGAAATAGTTAAAGGTTGTTGAACTAGAAAATTGAATTCCGACTAATTAACTTAAATTGTTCTCAAGTCATTTGAGGACAATGTTTTCAAATATTATATTTACATCACATATTTAAATACAATAATTACTTATTAAATTAAAAATATGAAACGATACAGAAAAATTATACTAATTATAATATAATTTGTTGAATTCTACATGGACCGCAATTGCTCTGCCCTCTAATTGAGGGGGTACATCATCGTCGACAGTCAATTTCAATAATCTTGGACCATATATATGAGGAATTGGGGCAACTGTCAAATTTTCTTATGAGTTGATTAAGAAAAAGAGCAAGTTATGTAGAAAACGAAGTGCAGCTCAGTTGGTGAGACGTTTCACCTCCAATCAACAGGTTGGGGGTTCGAAGTATTCTTTAGCAGTTTTTAGAAAAAGCGAGTTCAGTGACAATTAAGATGTTTTCATATAATATTTAATTTTTCTTTAGTCTTAAACTTCATAAATACATTAATAGTATCTTTAAAGTCTTAAACTTCCTAAATGCATTGTCAGTGGTTGGTGTGAATATGCTTGGTCATTACCCTAACTTTATACTTTATAAGTTTATAGTGTATATTCCACAATTAATTGTGCTTTATACTAGGTAGGTAACTTCTCAACTATGAAAATAATGAAATGACTCTAGTAATAGGTGAATTAGTGTTAGGATTATCTAGAAGTATCCTTATTTAGTACGAAGTGATTGAATGAAATAATCTCAAAAGTTAACATTTCAGTATATAATATTTATATATGAATCTAATGCTACGATATAAATGTTGATACAATATGTTATAAATATCTATACAATATGTTGTTACTCACAAACGTGTAGTTAGTAGAGTGATTAACTTCTTATTTGCCAAATTTGTCCTTATTATAAAACTGACCAAAATATATAAATGATGTGAAATAATTTAGATAGGTGTGGCAAATAAGTGACACCAAGGAGATTAGGACACTATATTAGATATGGATGATGAAGAAGTTGAGAGAATACGTGAGCGAAATAGGATTCGACAACGAAAGAGAAGGGATGCAATGGCAATTGAAGAAAGGGAAGCACAACTTGCATGAAGGCGTGAGAGGTATCACATGAGTAGAGCTTCCATGCCAAACTCAAACGTCGAAGCTCCACCAAATCTAATTACTCGAGTTGATCGGTTAAGATCACGAGATCGTGAACTGACCACAAAACACAAAAGAGCAATGACAATTGAAGAGCAAAATGCGCATCTACAATGTAGACGACAGAATTACCGCAACCGTAATCAACAGGGACAACCTCATACAGGTAAAATATTTGTAACATCTATTTCCATATAAATATGTGAATGACAAAGCTACTTACATCACTTTATTTGTTTTACAAACACCTTCACTATATTGTAGATCGTCCCAGTGTGTCAGAAACAACATTCAACATAGAACATAACTCATCAAACACAGGTACTGATTCTTCTTCACCTGATTTTTATTCCTTTCTTTCCATTATGTTATTTTACATATTATGTTACATACCCCTTTCGTACATCTGATAATGCCAACCAAAATGGTTTTGTATGTTCAACATGCTTTTACTTTTTCTCCTCCCATTGTTACAGGAACAGTGGGGACATGTGTTTTTACACCTCTGTATCACAATCCGTTTGCCAACAGACCACCATCTAACATGTTTGAAGGGTCAATGTCATACTCATTCGTTCCAAACATAGACGGTACTTTTTCAATATGTCTTCACTGCAATCAACTATGTCAGCACCACTTTATCATTAGTGTTAATTCTGATCATCGTACATTTTCCTATGCCAGTTGATGAAACCAGTGTTCAAATTAATGATATTGAACATCCCCATATAAACACCAGTGCGCAAGCTGCCACACCTGTCAATCCTATGAGAGTTTCAACCTCTCGCCATACTGTTGCAAGAAACTACACGAAGTCAAGAGGATTCAGGCCATTCAAACTCCCGCAACCTATAAATTGCATGTATTGCCGTGTTTTATTATTTCACGATGAATCACATAATATTTGTTGCAAAAAAGGAAAGATTTCTCTTCCATAAATTCATGTTCCTCTGAAGCTGCAAGACCTTTTCACTGCTGACTCTGCTGCATCCAATTTTTTCAGGAAAATGATTCGCCGGTATAATCATGTTTTCTCATTCACATCCATCGGTGTTGAGCTTGATGATACTGTCAATACTGGCCAATGAATTTATACATTCAGAGCACATGGAGAAATCTATCATAAGATTGGCTCTTTATTACCTCATACAAGAAATCGACCCAAGTATAAAATGTATATATATGATACTGAGAACGAGATTGATCACCGTCTCTCAAAGAGCATTGAAGTGAGAAGAGACATAATTGAAAAGATACAACATGTACTAAATCAATGCAATCCATTTGTTAGTACCTTCCGCCAACTTGCTTCACATCTTGATCTATTTCAATGTAAATTCGTTATACATTCAAAGTTATGCATGACTCAGGTCTCAGTATCAGTGTTATGAACCAAATACCCTCTACTAGTCAATTCCATTCAACCATAGCTCTAACATTGTCACTTTCTTTACATTCACTTCCTGGAAATGCATTCTCAAAAGTTATATCTTCACATGCTATCCTTTACTAATATATTTCAAATTAATTCTACTATACTATATCAACATGAATTTTTATTACCTTTATATTTTTATTATGTACTTCTCACTATGACTTCTAAATATCTAATGTTATTTGCACAGGTTCATTACTTCAGATCGTAAGCTCCTCCTCCTCTTCTTCTTTGTGAAATTGAAATTGCAAATAGCAGTATCAACAAGGTGACATGACATTCTTCCGGGACTAGAAAATACTCTGTGCCAGTGGTAAGTGTGCTACTACGTAAGCCCATTACAACAAAGATGGACATGCATATGGCTTCGCATCTAACGATTACCGATGGTGCATCATGAAGTTCAAATGGATGTCAAGTTCTGTATTCAGTTGTGATAATATGAAGTGTTACTATCATTGTTTACTTAGAATGTTGCTATAGTTAATTTATTGCGAAAAGTTCATTTTTGCATTTCATACACCAATACATGTACTCCTTGCAAAATACTTTGAAACATTAAACTAGCATGTGCAGTTTGTTTTACAATTTACATCCTTTATTTCTTTCTTTACAATAAACATAAAGGTGACTACTATATATACACACCGTAATTAAATTACCAAATCAGTTGATTATACTCGAACATCCTAATAAAGTGAAAATGTTAGGTTGGAAATGAGAGATGATAATAATAATAATAATAATAATAATAATAATAATAATAATAATAATAATAATAATAATAATAATAATAATAATACGCGGGGCTCCGCGTGTCATTTTACTAGTTGTGGTAAATGCAAAGGAAGGTTCTTGCAAATTCCGTGAAGCAATGAGAGTGGAATTCAAAAGTGAAGTTAAATGGCGGGGAAATATGCTACGTGATGGAGTGGTTCGTAGGGCTACAAATTTGTGATCGCGTCCACTTCTCACGGTTCTCACTTGTCCTCATCTCCACCAAATAAAAAGCGGGTTTGAGAAATGAGAAAGTGACAGTCAAAAGCAAATGAAAGAAATCGGGTATTATAGTCGGTCCTTATCTTCCCCAATTCCTAACATTCAGTATTTCCTCTCTTCTCCTCTTCTTCTCCACTTCCATTTCACAAACTCTACAAACATATTAAATCAAATCACAGATACTTTTCATCAAAAGCAGACAGAAAAAACAAATACACTACCAATTCGTCACACACTCACAACCAGATATGTGGCGGTGCGTGTCCCGTGGCCTTGGCAACAAATCCAGATCCGCCGCCGAATCTCTCCGTAGCCGCCTATTCTCCTCCCAATCTGTACGATTCGCTTTACTCGATTAGGTTTCTAATTTCGCTTCATTCGATTAGGTTTTTGTGTTTTTTTTACCTCTAATTAGCTTTATGCGTTCATTGTTGTTTGCGTTTGATAGAATGGGGGATCGTATACGGTAGTGGACCACACCTACGATGCGGTGGTGGTGGGAGCAGGAGGCGCTGGTCTGAGAGCGGCGATCGGGTTGTCCGAGCATGGATTCAATACTGCTTGCATTACCAAGCTTTTTCCTACTCGTTCTCATACAGTTGCTGCTCAGGTAATTTGAATTTATGTACATTAGTTTGTAACCTAATTCATTTTTAGTTCTGCTCCGTAATTTGATTGTTGCTTTTTTGTTCCTGATTATGGACTTGTTTGAGCTCGATCAGCTGTTAGCAATTGTTTATGGTACACCAATTCCTGGTTTGGGTTTCGACTAGACACTAGGTCGAAGTAGTGAATTGGTGGAATTTGAAGGAAGATATATTTGAGTTTATTGTTTGCGTTTTTGGCTTATGCAGTTTGCTTCTCTGCTTCGTAGAATCTAAGCTAACCTCGATTATTGGACACTTGCATGCCTCTCTGACCAGATATTATTACCTTTTTGTTTGCCTCGTTGGCAATACCTAATCTTGCTCTGTACTAGTAATTTTTAGAATTTTACTTTTCTAAAATACATTCCGGGCTGTCGCTGTTGTTTGGTGCAGTTGATAAGATTGCCTTAATATTCTATTGATGCTGATGAGTGCAGAATGGCTTACTACGAATTAACCTACTCATGTTACATGCATGCTGTGAGTTTTTTTAGTTCTAGATATTAAATCCCAATTTGGTCAAGATAATACATCAGCTTTCAATGATGTTGATTGCCTTTTAGATTTCTGTTTGCACTCTTTTCTCCAAAATGGAGATTTTTTGAACATCACCCCAAATGAATACATTTGGATATGTACGATTCTGTCTGATTAAATACCAGACATTGAATTTCAATCAGTTGAGCTGAATTCATATTGTATCTTAATCCCCTGTAGTAAAATCCAGCAAATTCTATATTATCTCATTTCTTAATTTTTCAACTGAAAGAAACTAGGGGTTTGCATATCATTTAATTGGCCTGGACTCTTTTCACCTGTTGTCTCTTTATTCAGTTGATTACTCTTCTGATATTTTGCTAATACTTATATGATTCAAGAACTATGGACTCTTCTTCCACTACTGGAAAGAAGGTATCTTGATCCTTGATTATGCCAATTGAAATATGCTCTTTGGAGTCGCATCTAAGAGAAATGATCTACAGTTGAGCTTGCTGCTGGATTAGTATTTATCCTTTTCGATGCTGAATGCAGGGTGGTATAAATGCTGCTCTAGGAAATATGAGTGAGGATGATTGGAGGTGGCACATGTACGATACAGTAAAGGGAAGCGATTGGCTAGGTATGGTAGTCTCCTATGTTCTCAGAACCAATTTCTGCATCTGAAATTCCAGCTGCAGCTTGTGCTTGGATATCGTATACCTCTGAAGTATTGAGACCTTAGTGTTCTCTGCTTGAAACATAATGATGACTAGAAATGCAGGGGTCTAACTTGGAGATGAATATATATTATTTAAGTGTAAACACAATTGAAATGTATTGACATAAGCTCATGCATGTCTGTCAGCTTTCAAGAACTAGTAGGCTAGTTGTTATTCTTCCACTTGTTTAAGTAGGAGTTCCCAAGTTCAAGTGCATTCAATAAACCCAGGTCTCCCGTGTAATTTTAAATTCTACTTTTGAACTACTTTTGACTTGTAAATGTTCCTTTGATAGTATCTTATACTCCGTAGTATGTATTCTGTTAACGCAGGTTTGAGGTTGCAGTTGATATACCAGTATTGCAAACCAAGCAATACTTCTAATAGATAATGGCTACGAACTGTTATTGTGATACTTATTATTCTGCTGGGGTGTCAATTTGTTCCAGGTGACCAGGATGCCATTCAGTATATGTGCAGGGAAGCACCAAAAGCAGTCATTGAGTTAGAAAATTATGGCTTACCATTTTCACGAACTGAAGACGGGAAGATATATCAACGTGCTTTTGGTGGTCAAAGCTTAAATTTTGGAAAAGGTATGTGTAGAGTCGTAGCTGAAATATGAGCTTTCATGCCTTCACGTTTATCCATACCTGATCACAATCCCTATTTATTGCAGGTGGCCAAGCTTATCGTTGTGCATGTGCTGCTGATCGAACTGGACATGCTTTATTGCACACTCTATATGGCCAGGCAATGAAACACAACACCCAATTTTTTGTGGAATACTTCGCCCTTGATTTAATCATGGGCAAAGATGGTAGGTTTTTCGACCTACTAGTACATGTGTCCTGTCCTTACCTTTTGTCCCTCACTTGGTTCAACTATGTGTGCTTCTCTGGCCATTTATTGTACCTATTTTGCTAATCTGATTTCTTCTATGTGATTTACTGAATCAAAAGTAGATCAGTGCAACTTTAGACAAACTTTTAACAAGCAATAAAACTACGTCCGAAAGTCTCTCCAATCGTGTGCTAAATACCCGTTCATGTTTTGTTATTACCAGGCAGCTGCCAAGGTGTAATTGCCTTAAATATGGAGGATGGTACCCTGCATCGGTTCCGTTCTTCATCAACAATTCTTGCTACTGGGGTAATCATCTATTGTTAAAGCATGTTTAGGCTTGAAGGACATGATGGATTTGGAATCCATCATCTCATACAGCCATAGTTGCATGCTATCACCCTAAAAAAAGAGTTCCTTATTGTGATGCTATTTCAGGGTTACGGCAGAGCATACTTTTCTGCAACCTCTGCTCACACTTGCACTGGAGATGGTGGTGCAATGGTTGCACGTGCTGGCTTGCCACTCGAGGTTGATTAATGTTAAACTTTTCTCCATCTCTTCATCTATTTCCAGACAAGGCACCATTTAAACAACTTAATTTATGCATAAATTACATGGATTTGTCTTGCAGGATCTTGAATTCGTCCAGTTTCATCCGACGGGCATATATGGGGCTGGGTGTCTCATCACTGAAGGTTTGTGCATTTTGATTATTTCTCCTTCGAACATTCAAAACTTAAGAAATTCCTTCCTTGTATATTTCCAATGCTTATTACTTACTGATTTACCATACCAGGATCTCGAGGTGAAGGTGGTATCCTTAGGAATAGTGAAGGTGAAAGATTCATGGAACGTTATGCCCCAACTGCTAAGGATCTTGCATCCAGAGATGTCGTGTCAAGATCTATGACAATGGAGATCCGAGAAGGACGGGGTGTCGGTATGTAATTTCAATAAGATTGTGAATTTGTTCATATTTCTCAACTCACTTCTATATTTTCCAATTCCTTTGTTTGTTTCCGTTGGCTCCGACTTCTGTGATATATGCTCGACATGCTCATGAATTAATCTTGTATATATGATCCCTTTCGTTTTGGTTGCATGAAGTTTTATTTAGCATCTTCTTTTCCTTATATTACCTTTTGTTTTCATTTGAGTGGAGTGGTGCCGATCTAGTGGGTCATTGGCAAATATGGGTTGGAAAGAATGTCCCTGGCTTCCTCTAATTTAATTGTCTATCTTCCATGTTCTGCTTTTGTTCTCCATTTGGAAAAGATGCACCTGGTTTCGTATCCATTTTAAGTCCATTGTTATCCGTAGCATGCTTTGATGTTTTTTGTTTGATAATAAACAGGGCCGATGAAGGATCACATTTACTTGCACTTGAATCACTTGCCCCCAGAGGTCCTTAAGGAGAGACTTCCTGGGATATCTGAAACTGCAGCCATTTTTGCTGGTGTGGATGTCACAAAGGAGCCAATCCCTGTTTTACCTACTGTGCACTACAACATGGGCGGTATTCCCACCAATTACCATGGAGAGGTATAAATATAATTCACAGCTACAGATTGGAATAATTGTGGGGGAAAAATGCTACTTTTTCTTAAACTGGTTGTTGATTTGAAGGTGGTTACCATTAAAGGCGATAATCCTGACACTGTGATCCCCGGACTATTTGCTGCTGGAGAAGCCTCCTGTGCCTCAGTGCATGGAGCGAATCGACTTGGGGCAAATTCCCTTCTTGATATTGTTGTCTTTGGACGGGCTTGTGCTAACAGGGTAGCTGAGATTCAAAAGCCAGGTGAAGAATTGTTTCATAATCACATTATCAGTTTATCTTTTTGTCTGTTGGTTACAATTTTCAGATATATTCTCTGGCAATTGCAGGTGAGAAACAAAGGCCACTAGAAAACGATGCTGGTGAAAAGACTATCGCATGGTTGGATAAGCTTAGGAATTCAAATGGTTCTCTTCCCACCTCAAAAGTCCGTTTGAACATGCAACGTGTAATGCAGAACAATGCTGCTGTCTTCAGGACACAGGAAACTTTGGAGGAAGGTAAGACAATAAAAAGACCTTCTTTGATTTCACTTTACAGCTTTCTGAGTCACCACATTTGAATTCTTTACCCCTTGACTTTTAGGCTGTAAATTGATCGATAAAACATGGGAGAGTTTCCATGATGTCAAGTTGAAGGACAGAAGCTTGATATGGTAATTTTATTATATCCGACTTAAACATTTGGACCACATAGTATGTTCTGTGTTTGGCTAATCTGTTCCCATTTTTTGTTTTTTCAGGAACTCAGACTTGATCGAGACGATTGAGTTGGAAAACCTATTAATTAATGCTTGCATCACCATGCACTCAGCTGAAGCCAGGAAAGAAAGCAGGGGGGCTCATGCGCGTGAAGATTTTACGGTTTGTTCTAATCCCCTCACGTAGCTGGTTCGCTATCTCTTTATCTCTGCTGTTTCACTGAACCAATGGTTTGCCTTTTCAGACAAGAGACGACCAGAACTGGATGAAACATACATTAGGGTAAGCTTTCTGTTTCAGTTATCCTGTCAATGCTTACAGTAATAACAGTAGTATATGGTGTGAATGGGAAAGTTATTCATGAAATAAAGTGTAATTCCGCATGCTGCATGGAAATTTAGAGGTCTTTCTCTTGTCTGCAGATACTGGGAGAACGAGAAAGTTCGGTTGGACTACAGACCAGTCCACATGCATACACTTGATGATGAAGTTGAATCATTCCCTCCCAAGGCCCGTGTGTATTAGTGTAGGCAGCTCGAGACAATGATACTTGCTCATGGTATAATAAATTGAAATAAACCAATAAGAAGGCAAACATTTTGACAATTTGGAGCATACATCATCTCCGATTTGATGCAACATCAAGTGTTCATAAACAGAGAAACATACAAAAGGTGCAGGTTTTTGTGCCTTTTTTAGTAAGTTATATTCAAGATCTTTTCGTGGTGTATATTGGATTATTGTTTGGTTGGTTTGTGCACTGAGTTAGTTCTGCGGAGGCATTATATGTTCCTTTGAGCATATTCACTGCAGCCGATCAGCAGAAGATTTCTTGCTTGACCTAGATACTTACACCTTTTTTTGGGTGTCCATAAATTGTTAAAAATACATTTATTACTTTCTGATCAATCTACGTAATTTTGTAATTACTGGTGTCAAAACTCAAAACCTAACTCAATTTCTTGAAAAAGACTTGTAGCTCGATTGATGCTCTTTTAAGTATTTTTATAATGTTAAATATTGCTACTCACTTTGTTACATATGTATAAAATTTCAATTTTTGTCATTTATCACTTTATACATTATTTAAAAAAAAAAACTACTAGGTTCTTTAAAAAAAAAGCTACTACACATAAAACAATTCTAATTTTATACGAAACTACATTTTGTTTGCTTTTTTCATCATAAAACTATTGTATCAGTTAATTTTATATAAATATTTATTTATATATAAAAAGTTTGTGCCTACTAAGATCCGAACTCGAAAAATAAACTCATTTTGCTAGCGAGCTGACCAAAGTTACCTCTTTACCTCTGTGTAATAAAAATGTTTTGTGGCAAAATCTTAAAGGTTGGAGCCATAATTATATAAAAAAGTTTTACACAGGATACTGAATCTTAATTAAACTCAACTATATGGTCGTATTTCTAATAAAATTCTCTGTTGTAATGCGTCACAACTCACACGTACGATTACTAAAATATTTCTTACCAGACCCCTCCTGTATTAGAAAATAAAGAAGTGCATAAAAAAATCAATGTCAGAAATCTGATCATCAATGACGATAAACAAGTTCTCGCCTAATGACATGGTTAATTACTACTCCTAAACATTGCCATCAGATCACGTGCATTGAGTTTATCTTCTAATGTACAATAATTAGTCGACTAAAATAAATAAATAAATGGGGCCGCAAACAAACTATTCAAGTCATGAGTAAACAACAAGAAGATGAGCTCGCAAATTGTTGGCTGTATTATAAAAATCCGAAGAAAATGACAATCCGACAAAATTTCAATATGGGGTTAGTATAAGTATGTATCAACTGGCAATCAATTGCGGTGTGCATAATTTAATTCGTAAAGGGATGACAATTATTTCTTGTGTTAAGCAGAACACATTGTTCGATCGTGTTGACAAATAATGACTAGTTCGATTTCATTTGTCAAATGTAGTACAGTAGCATTCAATATGGAAATATATATAACCACTCTTTATTACTTCTTATTAAATAAAAATCTTATGCTCTATACTTTTGATTTTCATGATTATTTTAGGGTGTATTTTTATATTCTTGAATCATGTAAAATTCAAAAGATAAATGAGATGGATAAAATACGCATACGCAATCAGATAAGAAATGAGGTGTAATTAGGGACGGACCTAGAATTTAAAGTTTGTTGGAACCAAAGGATATGTATGACGTTATCAAAGGTTGGGCGGGATAAAAATTTTCTCTTTCAAATCTTGACATGGTCGAATGTCCCCTCTAAATTTCGCCTTTTGAGTGTAGTAAGTGAAATTCCTATAAAAGTTCAAAGGGAATGTTTGTCAACTCATCATTATTATGTTAACTTAGTTAAAACACTTATTTTAACGTAGTTTTTTTTAAAATTTTAATTGCTATCCAAATAAATTTGAAGATTTTTTCTTAACATGAAGAAAATAAACACATTTTACTTATTAATGTGTTGGATATACTCTCCTAATTTCTAATATGATGTGTGAACTTTACTGTATTGTTTAGGAGACAGGACTTTTACAAATTTTATTATATTTGGAAAGTAGTAATTCACAAATAATACTCGTTACGAATTAACTTTGAGAGTGTTAAATAATGCAAAAGGTTCAATGAACTTTATCATCAAGGAAGCAACTTGATGATTATAAAAAGGAGAAATTTCATTAAAGAAAATAACGAGTTTAAAGCAATCAATTGCTAAGATTAGTAAGTATGCACTACTTTTGTCAATTGACGGTCAAGCTAGGTTTTTGTCTCACCAGTTCGATTAGGTGTTTAACATCAATCACTTGGATTCACTTAAAAGCTTCGTTTGGTTCAACCCCAACTGAATTGGTGCCAGTTAAATGTAAGCAACTTCAAATTCAAAATGTAATTATAATTTAGTTTGTGTTATATTATCACGGGTAATATTAGCTCATTTTATTTTAGATTCATATTTTATTCAAAATCAATTATAACACGTAATTACTGTCACTTTGCTCTTGAGTATTTGTTTCAAATAAAAACTTATAATTAGTCTTATTTTATGTTCTGGAATCAAAACACACTTGTTAGGAGGTAAGTTCATTCTGCATGGGGTTTTCATCCGTTTGTTTTTAAGTTGGACACTAAAATGATGAAGTATGTGGGCTATATTTCACATTATTAAGATATGTGTCGAACAATCTAATACGTTGATGAGTTTGTTTAAATTTATATAAGGTTGGATATGTTGTTGTGCATAACAAAATAATAAAATGATTTTGAGAAATTCAATGGAGCATGAGTATATTACAAAGCAAATTAAACATGGACTCATGAAATAGTTCTGTACATAATTTTCAAAGGTATCCAACTAGAAGGCATAAACCCTACCAAAAGCACCATTAATCGCGATACATTTGAGTTCAAGCCATAATACTCATGTTCCAGCAGGCATGATTGACTAATCAAAATCGTTCATTTCAGGCCATGCACAAACTTAAGGAAGTGATCAGATGGAGATGAACATACTGAAGGTTGCATCTTCTAGCTGTAGAATCTTCTCCACCTCCCAGTTGTCCAGACAATATCCTTCAGAGCTGGTCTAAGCTCTTTGCTGCAGAACTGATTATACTACAGCTGCTCGATTTCTTCACCTCCACCACTAAAAACGAAGGCGTAACCACAAAAATATCCACATGGACCGCGTCAATCCTCAACTTCCGTTTCCTCCCATTCTGCTGCCCCTGCAACAACACACAAGAATCACTCTTCTTCACACTGAAATTCCTCGTCTTTGCAACCTCCTAAAGCGTCAAAATCACACTACTCGCATGCCTCATCGTCAAAACCTCAGCTCCTCGTGCTCCGTCCTATTCTTCTCCTCAAACATATGAGACAAATCAAACCCTTCCGATAACAAAATGATATGCAACGCGTTCAACGACTCCAATCCTTCCTTTTGCAAAGTTCCCCTCATCAACACCTGCACCTCCTTTACTCCTCACCTTTTCGGCACCGTCTTCTTAAACCAAGCCGAGCTCATAATCTTAGCAATTGTAATCCGCATGTTCGGATTCGTATCAAGCATCTCCGTATAATCAGCTTCCTTGCCACGGAAGAAAGCCATGGCGGACACTTGAAATCCCCTTTGTAAATCTTCTTATACATAGACATCATATTGTCATCCTGAAAAGGCAAGCCAGCAAGCAGTACATACAAGATCACTCCACAAGACCAAATATCCGCCTTTGCTCAATCGTAACCTTTCTGCCCATCACCTTAGGGGCACATAAGCCGGAATACCGCAAGTCGTATATATGCAACAACCTGTCGAGATGATCGGATAATGTCTGAAGCTTAATTTAGAATTTTAATAAACTCAGCCATGACTCACCCGATGGCCACCATGTCCATATTTGAAGCTTCAGGAGGCAATAGAACGATGGCGGCTTTTGAAGCGGCCATCGTTATTTCTCTTCTACCGTCTAAGCCGATAGCCACTTACCAGGTGTGATGTTATTATTGGTCATTAGGTTTGGATTGGGTTTTTCCAATCTTAATTATGGGCACTATGAAATGGACTTTATTCTGGAACAAACGGATCAAAAAATGTGAAATGATGAATTAATACATGTTAACTTTGTTAAAAAACTGAACCGAACGGAGCCTAAGTCTGTTCAAATTTTCTAGCTCTATTGTCAGTCAATCAAACATCATACATGTATTTATTAATCTCCATCGCACTTAGTCACTATTCATATCGCAATCTACTATCATTTTTCATCACCCTCAACTGCTAATTATATTTAAATTAAATTTTTATATTAATTTTTCAAAATTAATAATTAAACACATATTATATAATTTAATAGGAGAATTATAATCTTAAAAATTATAATTGGTCACAAATATTCACACTACTCAAAATTAAGGCTGACAATTAACGAGAAAGAGAACAACATTCACATGAACCCTAAACTAAAATTCTACGATTATTTTAATTTAATTTTTATTATTGAATTTTATTTTTTATTTAATCTCCTACTTTGGAGCATTTTTTAATTTAATTTTAATTATTGGTTCTAAATTTTTCTTCAAAGATTTTAATTTTGCTAATTTGGGTATTGAATATATGAATAACTTTTTTTTAATGAAATCTAAAAAATTATATTTTAAATGTATTGAAGCGAGGTAGGTGATTAGAGCAACTCGTAACGCAATACCTCATGTAACACGAACAACACTATATGGACGCAACATTTAATGCGAAAGATAGGAGATTATTTGATTTTAATGGTTGAAGTTTTAATCCAATAAATTAAAATAGATGACTAACGTTAGTCAAGTCGACACCTTAATATTAGTCAAGTCGACACTCTAACTTACGATAAAAGGCTCCTTTAATTTAGTTTTGTGTCAGGGCAATGAATATTTTGATTTAAGTTCAATGGCTATATAGATATATACACTAGATCAGAATCTAAAGGTTGCTGCTTAATGGAGTACAATCCAGATTCATATATTCTTTCAAATTCCAAAATAGAGAGATATTAGTATTTTAGCGGGGATTGTTAAATATTACTAAACGCATGATATTTTTTAATATATTATAAAAGGTATTTTAAATATTATAAATATAAAATTTAGTCCCCATATTTATCATATACTTCGTTTAATCTCATAATACTTCAAATATTCAAAATTAATAACGTAAAAACATTACAACAAGATACGAAAATAAAAACTATATAATACAAGTATTGATTAGATTATGATATCGTTTAAAAAAGTATATATTTTTAATTTGATATCTATATTATTTATAATTATTTTATAGTAATAAAATATTTAAATATATTAATACTTTATTAAAATTTAAAAAAAATTAAAAAAACCCTAAAATCACGCTTGACAGCCTTAATGGTGCCAGGACAGCCCGTCCTGGCAGCCTTGACACGATGGTTAGTCCTTGACACAAAACACTCGATCATAACTTTGACTGATAAGCTAAACCATTAATAGTGTGCTTCTATGTTCTATATTGTAGTTAAATATCATCTCCAGTTTGATGGGTCAATATTTCAAACTGAATACAGTAAATATGCGACAAAGTGATATTCTCACGAGCGATGTGGGTACTAAAACGTCACTTATGAAAACATCGTTTTCTCTCATTTTCGGATTCAAATTTCAACATAATCCTAATCTACTGTGGAAAAAGAAGTATCCGACTATCCGTAAACTAGGTGCTAATATAGAAATGCGGCTCAAGAGAGTCAAATATGAATTTGTTAGTCGATTATAAGTAGTAATTATTGGTCCACAAGTCACTTGTAAGGGTATGTCTCAATCACGGGACATTTAGAAACAACTTTTGAAAAACAAGTAACGTGTCAAGTTTGTACATATGCAGATCATAGTAGAGCCATGTACTGGTCTCCAATTTTGTGATGATGATTGTTAAGAATTTCAAGAACATCGTTTTAATTGTTCGTGCATGTCTTGGACCTATTGTGACATTGCTTGCTGGATTTGGCTTATACTATGCCTTCTTCTGTGTCAATTATTAAGGTTCCAGTGAGAACACTTGCTTCTTCAATTCAACACTAAACTCTACTACTAAAGACGTAGTCACGTAGCTATCTCTTTTTCTCCTTTCGCAAGCGCCTAGCGATAACGAAAGTTTTCTGCGTACGTATTATAAACAATCACATTGTGTAAAATGTGTAAAATGCTTGATTGTGTAGTTAACAAGTTTCATTCTTATGTTTTGAAGATTGATTTTTTTTACCGCGAATTAAAGCCTCAAAGCTGTGACAATTTGAGATGAGAGGTTGGGGGTGACTCCACCCACCGTTGCGGTTGCTCTCCCTTTTGCAAGGCATGCTAGTGATCGAGTTATAAGGTGTTCAAGAATGTCCACTAATTGTTTTCTCAAGCTATAAATCTTAAGGTGCGTGGTCTAATCACTTGTATTAATATAGTGAAGTTTGTAAGTTTATGGTCACGGGATTAAGATACCAGGTAGTGTGTGCGTGTGCGCGCGCACACACTACTTCAAGATTCCAGTTTAATTATTTAAGAAGTTCAAATTTAACCATAATTAAACATGTACATGTACAATTATCTCCTTACATTGATGTTCCTTTTAACTTTAAATATCAATGTCGCGAAAGGAAAGTCATTTTCTACTACCCTACTTGAAAAACCTGAGTGACAGAATTATAAAAATATCGTCATCACCGAACGTAATCTTAAATGTTAGCAATATATGATCCTTGAGTTGTTATTTTAATGTACTAATTTGTCAAAATTCAATATCCAAACTGACCTCTCATTGTCTATTCCCGGTGTATCAATTTTAATATATACAAATGAGTCCTCTCTTTTCAATCCGTCTATTAAAATGGGATCGCGACAGAGCGGGATAATTAAGGTCGTGATAAGTCGTATTATCCCTTCTGACCAAGGATCCAAACATTCCTAGCAGACTCTCTTAGGACCGACCAAGAATGATGATGGTAGCAACATCACAGACTCCTTTACGTTCGAACCGACCCTATCCAAACAGGTCCGATCATATTGACTTATCAAAGATCCAGGATGTAAAATAGCAAGGCTAAACCAGGGAGCCGACCATCAAGGCTCTAATAGCCGACCAATTGCACAGTCCCATAGTCCCACC
This sequence comes from Plantago elongata, assembly GCA_036897095.1. Lineage (NCBI taxonomy): Eukaryota > Viridiplantae > Streptophyta > Magnoliopsida > Lamiales > Plantaginaceae > Plantago > Plantago elongata. The sequence continues at coordinate 32,376 of JAYMSP010001249.1, forward strand.
TGATCACGCCTTGACACGTGTCACCTCAGGGATAACCCAACCAACCGGCGGCAATGGTCGGAGGCTGGTCTCCCGGAGATTCTACTATAAATACATGGGCATTTACTCCTAATTAAGTAAGTCAACTACCACTAATATACTGCTCTCTACATCTACTCGGATCACTTACATCCGAATACACGCTAATTCGTGTCGTACCGATTTGTCTTAGGCAGACCGGTCTTAAAGAGTCTAACCCGCCACTTTCCCCTGCAGGTTTCATTTCCGAGGAGCGTTGCTTTGGTCCTTGCAATCGGATTAGTAGTAATCTTTCTTAGCCGCTTTTACCCCACATCATATTGGCGCCGCCTATGAGTCTCGACACGAAAAGTCATGGCCACAAGGCAGCCACGGAAACATAACACCAACTTCGGACTCAATTGCCAATCCTAACGTAGCAGGCCGAACACGCAGTGCCAACCCCAATCCGTCCGCCCAAGCCGATCCAAGGGTCGAGGAACAAGAGGGGGGCTTTGCCTCCAACTGGCATGAGGCATCGCCTGCCCGACCACCACCACTCAAGAGTGTCCTACTCATTGAGCTCGACAAGCATGCGGGGATGGTCCCAGAAGGTAATCCGACTCCCGTCAACCTAACAGAGGCTCAGTTTCAATATCTCTTAGCCAACCTCCAAGCAAAAGAGGCATCAAAAAATGCACAAAACAAACAAGCACAATCTCGTGCCGGAGGGGCTTCCCGAGGTCAGCAACAATCTAGAAATACCGACCGATCTGCGGCTACTCGGCATAGTGGTCAGACCAACACCCGAGATCAAGAGGAAGACCTAAGGGAAGTCATCAATCGGAGGGCGAAAGCCGCTCAGGAAGAGGAGCGAAATCGACAACCGCACTGGGAGGTGGGTAGGGGAGCCGATGACCGTACTCACCGAGACCCCACTCCTTCCTGAGTTTCCAGGAGAGACCAGCGACGTGACCAAGACCGAGGTGACAAGTACTCCAGAGAACGGAGTTACTAAGAAAACGAATCCATGTATAGCCGATCTGTCGACTCTCCTAGACGATCTAGAGGGAGAGCTACTTCTACGAGACACCGACCCTCTCCTGATCGGTGAGCTTATTCGGGACGAACTCGAGCTCGCCCAAGTCCGGGCCCATGGAATAAAGCCCGACGCAGGAGTCGGTCGGGATCAATACAAAGTCGCCCATGATCCGGGCACCGCAATGAAGCTCGACACTTGAAAGAACAAGTTAGGATTCATGAGAAGGCATCAGAGCTCGAGAGGAACAAGTTGGATAGTCTTTGTCGAGGAAGAGATACCATCAAATATGGAAGGAGTATGGATCATCTGGAAATGCAATAAGAAAGGAAGTCTTACCGTTGGGCGAGTGGCGCCAGTTAGTTTCGAACGATACGAAGGAGATTCCTGCCCGATTGATCACAGGATTAGGTTTGAAGCTCCTTTTGTGGTTATAGTTCGAGAGTTTTTTGTTCCATCTCCAATCGTTCGAGCTAGCTTTCTGAAGCTCTTGCTCAGGTGTATCTTGGACTATTGTGGTCCCACCCGACTCGTGTAGACTCGAGCACCTCACTGGAGTAGGGTACAATATTTGGATCTTCGTTGCCCATAATCAACTGTCCATGGTATTGTCCATCGCTCGGTCAGACCTTTTGCCTCGCCTGCTCTCGTACAAAATCAACATAGAACGTCATGGATGAAATCTGTTGATTCATATCTATGAGTCGATTTTTCACTAAAGGACTTCCACAAGTATTGTTTTATGATTTTCAGGACTTTCTCAACGTTCATTAAACTTCCGTTTCGACTGAGGGGGAGTGTTAGAAGTATAAGTAGATTCAGACCCTTAATGTTAGTACTTAGAAGGTATTATTGAATTAGGATTCCTTATTTTATATATATATA
>JAYMSP010001250.1:0-34287 GCA_036897095.1 Plantago elongata
CTAACAGAACGTGTAAACTAATAAATAGAGACGGTGACAACAAAGCACAACTCAATTGGTAAATGTAGGCGGTGTAGACGGTGTGTTATGAGAGGTAAGGTACATGAACAATCGCATTGACTTGTTTGTTGGAAACTTAGGAGTGATACTCTCCTCAAATTGCAAATGAGTGGTGAACAACCTTTTAAAACATTGGGAGGGTAAAATAATTTAGAAGAAGATATGGTAGGAATAATAACCTTTCGATCATATAACGTGGGTGCTACTTAGTTTTTGAGCTCTGAGTTCCCATATGATCAGTAAGTTACAAGCAATCACTTCTCCAATGACACGATACCATTACAAGTTTTGAAATCAAACTGAACTAATGATTAGTTAAGGAGAAAAGGGAAATTAGATTCGACAATAACGTGCATCAAATCATGAAAATTTGAATACTATAATTGTGTCTGAGATTTAAGATTTTACTAGTACATGTTTTGTTTGATAATATATATAGTATATAGATTTAGAATAGAATAGTGTTTATAAGGCAGGCAGTTCCGACATATATAACATGGGATATTTGGAAGGTATTGGAGGAGTTTGCTTCACTTGGCCGGCAGTTCATGTTGCAATGCTGCCTGCTACAGATTCCAATAATGCCTTATTCTTTTTGTTCTTCATCATCACTACGGCATGTGAAGTTTGGCAATGTGGATGGATGCATTTTAGTGCACCTCCGTGTGGTTCAATTCGAGGGTGTGATAATAATGCGCAACTTATTAGTTGGTAAGATGTAAAATATTTTTAAATTATTGAGTTAAGAATTCGAATCATTTTTATCATTTTTAAGAAAAATTTATGACGTGACTTTTAAGATATCAATTTTTATTCCCTTTTAATGTAGACTATTATTTTGAAACATTTATTTTACGAAAATAATGTGATTGTTTTTATAACTGATTTATTTTAATTTTATCGTCAGCAAAATAAGTTTTATATTTACTACTAAAAATCATAAGATAAACGACCATGAAATATTTAATTCAGGATGATACTTAGATGTATGTTAATGAAATTAACACATTATTATATCATCTTTTAAGTTTCAATGCATATGCACATATAATGTCCCATTGCTTGATTGTTGTTCTATAGTAATTCATGAAACTTGGTTTGTTTATTGTTAGGACCAAAATTCTAGATGAAGTGAGAGTTTAAGTATATATTGCACACATTATTTAAACATAGAAACTCCCATATATTACTGAGTTGACAATTTAATTCATCCATCATACCTTTTTATTATTTATCGTAAGTATCATCGATCCAAAAATATAAAATATACCACATACACCTCTAAAACTCTGTGAAAAAATACTTTGTATGCAAGTCACTTACAATAATACCTTCATACTCCATCTGTCCCAATTTAAATGTCTCGCATGATTTGATACAAATTTTAAGAAAGAAATGACAAAGTAGGAAAGAAGGTAATAAATTATGAATGTGATTGGATAAAATATGATAAATAGTAAATAAAGTATGTGATATAATGCATAAAATATAAGAGAAGTTTTTTATTTAAGGAAGTGATACTTTCAAATTGAAACAGTTTAAATTAAAAGTGGAACTTTTAAATCGGAGTAAGGTAATATTATTTTGTAGTCTTATACTTGGTTATTAAGAAGAGGAAGAAGAAGTTGCAATAATAGATAAGCATGGATCATCATGTGCACAATATAAGTTATAACCCCTCATATGTATATTTAAGAAGTCTCCAGTTTCCAATAACGACTAATAATGAACTCGAAATACTTGGACCATGCATGTCCGTACTATTATTTGTCATAAGTGAGTAATACTATTGTTTGAGTCGATACGTTGAATGGTTTAGAATTATTGTCTTGTCAAAGTCCCGCCCATAAAATTAACTTCGAATAAACATCGACACCGTCCATCATGTTCAGATTTATAGCTGTGGGGACTCTGGTGTTACCCACATCCACCCATTAGTCATATGTACATGCATATACACATTACTAACTCATTTGATGCATGTGAACACGGTTCACATTCAAAAGTAGGCTATCATCATATCATATCAAAAACTTCTCCAAAATATCTTCATTTATAATCCAAAACTACATTCTATCGTTGTCTCGTTCCGATGATGATATAGAGCAACCCCCAACTTGGAGTGGTTGCGAAAGTTACATATCAAACACTCAACTCAATTACTACACTCGTGCTACCCAACTCATTAAAGAAGTCGTTCCTATTCTACTCACCCACAACAAACAATCTCAATCCCATCCAAGGCAGTCGGAATATACCCGCGAGTACATTGAGTGGGACAGGGACACATTTGCGAACCATCTCGAGCGTGATTACTTTGTTGAACGTCCTACATGGGGGACGGTCAAGTTCCGACTGATTTTAGGATGGCAAGACCATTGTTTCTTCGGATCGTGAATGCTTTGGAGCAACATGATCCATATTTTCAACAGCGTCCGGATGCACTTGGACGTTTGGGTTTCACAGGCAAATAAAAATGCACTTCTGTGATGCGTCAACTTGCTTATGGTGTATGTGCAGATATGGTGGACGAGTACACACGAGTTGCAGAGTCTACTGGTTAAGAAGCTTTACGAAGTTTCTGTGATGGTGTTGTAGAAATATTTGGCCCGACGTATATGAGAAGTGTCAATGATAAGGATGTTCGTCAGTTACTCGAGGTGAACTCGACAAGAGGTTTCCCCGGTATGCCAGGAAGTATTAATTGCATGCATTGGCAATGGAAGAATTGTCCTTCTGCTTGGAAGGGTCAATTCCAAGGAAAGAACAAGAAATGCACGCTTGTTTTAGAAGCGGTTGCATCTTAAGATACTTGGATTTGACATTATTTATTTGGTGTTTCAGGAAAGTTGAACGATATCACGGTGGTTGAAAGGTCACCCGTGTTCGACAAATTGTTACAAGGTAAAGCTCCCCCCGTTAACTTCAGTGTTAATGGTCACGAATACAAAATGGGGTACTATCTAGCAGATGGTATATATCCGTAGTGGGCAACCTTTCTGAAATCTATTAAGGGGACAAATACTCCAAAATAGGCTAAGTTTACAACGTGTCAAGAGGCAACCAGAAAGATGTTGAACGTGCTTTCGGAGTTCTACAATCGCGCTTCAAAGTAATTAAGGATCCATCATTGGCCCATACCCGAAAAGATCTTGCTAGAATCATGAATTTTTGTATTTGTTTGCATAACATGGTAGTGGAAGATGAGCTTCACTTATATCTTAACTACAAATATATCATTTGTGAAATACAAGAAGATGCAAAAGAATTTAGCATCAATAATACATTGATTATGTGTTCCAACGTAGGGATCCGTCATCAATTCAATTGAAGGCTATTCGCAGAGAAGGCTTGATGTATAAAGTCGAGACGTCCATCTTCAGCTGCAAGAGGACATGATAGAACATGTTTGGTATATCAGTGGTCTTGTTCATGAATAGTTGTTTTGATATTCCATTGCTTATGTTGATTATTTTAATGTATCATACTTTCATGTATTAATTTGTTTCTCAATATTTCATGTATTGTACCCTTTGATTTCAATAAAACATCCCTTTTCATTTGATTAGAAAGTAAACATTACAACATTTGAACAATGCAACATTAAAGAAAACCTAAGAATTTAGTATTAAGAGAATATTACATCCAACCACCTTTTAGATGACTTGTGAACTATTAGATTCTTAATAATTCAGAATTTACGATGAAGTCCAATCCGAGCATAAAGACTTTTTGACAAAAAGTCTAGTTTACCCCTCTATTTAAACATTTCTCTAAAAATACAAGTTTCATCTTATTTCACATTTGTCTAAAATGTTTTATGTTTTTCAATATAAACACAATAATTCAATACAATTCCCAAAACTTTCAAATTAAACCCCAAAAATTAGTTTCAACCATGTGCTTTATTAAAAAAAGAAACCGGGGTTTCCAAGCTCAAGATCTACAACTTCCTCGAAGCTTCATTTCAAGCTAGAGCTTGGAAGCTCCAAGCTTCAAATTCGGAGCATATATGAAATCTTCAATGAAGCTTCTTCTCTTTTTTTTTGGTTATAAGTTGAAGAAGAAGATGATGACGACGATAATAATGATGATGGAGGATATAGGAAGAAAGTTTAAAACAACGAGCTTTTTTACTTTATTTGAATGTTTTTTGGGGCTAATTGTAATAAACTGAAATATGAAATTATAAAGAAAGAGAAAAAAAATGCATTTTCACTCTCTCTCCAATGATATCATTATCAAGTTTGACTTTTGTCCTTCGGTGTAAATAATATTTGACTTTAGTTCAAAGTTTGTCATTCTCCGTAATATATGAAATGTTCGGGACCTAATCGTTTATTGTATATCTAAAAAGGTGGCTAGATGTAAATCATCCTAGTAATAATACAACAAATAACTAAACACTAGCAATAAATGGGTGATTCATGGTGATATATCCTCAGTCAAATAATTCAAAAATGAGTTTTAATGATGCGATTTGATTAATTTCAACTTCTAAACACTTTTAGAATATGTTAAACTTGTTAAAAAAATGTAAAAAAAAAAATTCACTATTCATGGTCGTCTGGATGACTTATTAGACATAATTTTCGACTGTAATGGTATTCAGAGTGATCATGTTCAATGACCAACACTATTCACTTTCTTATATCTTTTCCTCTACATGGTGCTAGGCATTTGCCAAGGTGCCTTGACCCATTGTGAATGGTCTAATACGGCCCAAAATTCTGAATCATGAGGCATTACTGCGGCCCATTATTCAATTCCGATTCCCAATCCAGTAAGGCGATATATTGCTGAGCAAGTTTTCTTCCAAATTTTCCTACTTAAGACTATCGATCGTCTTCTTCACACTCAAAATCAGAAACTCGATTAGGTTCTTCTAGCTGATTGACAGGTAAATTTGGAATTCTAGGGCATTCAATCGATTGGGGATCCTGCTCATCTTGATTATATCCTCTCGTTCTGAAGGTTAACGATGAAGATTGATTTGAGTGTGCTTGAATCTCGGAGGACGGAACCATCCGATGAATTCTCGAACGAGATAGCCGATGTCCCAGCGTTTAAGCTGCCGATCACCTTAGATGTGAGCTAACGTTTGATCTTGTGTTTGCTTTGAGATTATGCATCTGTGAGCTGGTTGAAGTTTTTGTTTTCTGTTTGAGTGCTACTTTGTTGAACGGTCTTTTTGTTTGTTTGTTGTAGTTTGATGGCTTTCAGAAAAGTGCAAAGGACATGGTGAAACATGCTAAGGGAACAACTACGCTTGCTTTTATCTTCAAAGGTGGTGTCATGGTTGCTGCTGATTCCCGTGCTAGCATGGGTGGATATATATGTAAGCCTCGAACCTTCAACCGGGTGTATGCTTTACTTGACATTGTTATTATAAATCGTATAATCATGGTTACCTGCTAAAAAGGCCTACTCTGAAGATATAGTTTTATTTAGGATAATAGGACTATAATGTGATGTTTGTAGCAGTTCTGTTGCAAATAATGGCAAAACATGATATAGAAATTTGATGAATAACAAAACATGAGAGTTTTTCTTTTTCTCTTGAGCTATAATAGTTTAAGTTCGACTGGTTGTCTACCTTTGCAATTCACTATTGTTCTGTGTTTTTGAAGTTACAACTATTATGCAGCTGCTATATAACTGTACACATTGCTTGTATTATACGTTCGTTATATACTTGAGCATTAACTTTATTGTGACAGAAATATCTTCGATGAATTAAACCAAACCATTAATATAGCATGGTGGTGTTCTGCTGCATAGGGTGATTTGTATTTAGTCTTATGATGAAGGAATTCCACTGGCAACACTATTTGTTGATACTTTTTGCGGGTAGTTATATAATGGTCCAGGGAATGTGGTATGTGTCTCTGGATTGTATAAACCGGATAGACTCGTGTTATAGACTATAAAGTCGGTTAAATGCAGTTTCTACTACAAAACCCTGTCCCTGTCTTTGTGATCTTGCAACTATTGGTATTGGAAATTATAGATCAATAGGAAATATTCCACGGGAACAAAAACAATTTGCTGAAAAGAGTGAAATCCTGAGAAATAAAACGAGATTATAACTAAGTTTGTATATGTAACACTATTGATTTCGGCTCTTCTAGAGTTCACATGATCCCCCACCTACAAAACCCATGGTACCCTCTTGCAAACTCTTGTGTACTGAACTTGCAAATGGTGTTTGTAATGACTCGGTCCATTGTTGACCGAGGATGGTACCCATGACTCCTCTCCAAGTGGCATATTGTTGCCACAAGCCAACAGGCGTATCTCCAGTACCCTTTCTACTCTTTAGTGTGTAACATGGGAATGTTTTAGGAGGTCACCCATGAATACTACTCCATAGCAAGCATGCTTAACCTTGGCTTTTATATAGATGCCTCCCGAAAGGAAAATTAAATGTGCATCAAATTTGTCTGAGGTCATAATTAGAGTTACTAATTGTTAATTTGCTGGAGACTTTTTAATCAGGATTGTCATATGCTTATAAGTCCTGTCCATGCTACAGAGTTTTTGTTGCTTATTCTGTTTTTGTTCCTTTCTCACTTAAGTAACAATATAGTCTTCAGAATTTGAACCGTATAGACTAGCTTTGTTGGTGGTCTTGACTCTTCATGTTAGACTGAATGTATGTGTACTCGCGTTTTCTGTGAAATTGTTTGCATTTTGTGCTTTCTGTCGTTGTTTTGTTAATGCACTTGATATTATTGTAACTGCTGTTCCTCATGACTTTAGCTTTAGTACATAGCAACTTTTTGTTTATGTTCCTAGGTGTGAGACCCTTCTCATAATTATATTATTGCAACAGCCTCACAATCCGTCAAGAAGATTATTGAAATAAACCCTTACATGCTGGGAACAATGGCTGGAGGAGCTGCTGACTGTCAGTTCTGGCATAGAAATCTGGGAATTAAGGTACATCAAGTCCTTTCTTTTTAAATATACATACAGTTCACTGTTAGCTACTGTTCTACTTCCAAAGTGTTTGATGTGAATACAGCATGTGTTGGTACAACTGTACAAGTTTTGTAATGGCATGATAAAACTGGACTAGGGTTTAAAAAAGGAAAATGAGTTTTCTGATAGTAACTGAGAAGGGTAGATTAAAAATAATGACTCATTGCAAGGGAAGCTTCCATTTTAAAAACTAATTGGAGAACATTGATGAAGGATGGTAAGAGTATTTAGTGTGGAAGCCCTGCTCAATTGAAAGCGGTAAACCAAATAATGAATATTCTAAATTAGTACAAGTCTTGCTTTCTCATTCAAAAGGCAATTACACTTTTAGCATTTTGCTTCTCATGGGATATTGCAACTTAAGCTATTGTTCTTTAACTGCACATTCTTAGAGTTTGGCTTCACACTCCACTAGTGAACATCATTGACCTTAACTGAGGACAGCGTAAACCTGATTTTAGCCTGCAGTATGGATGGAAGTGTGGGCATCTCTGTTTGATGTTTTGCAATTCTAATTTCCACTCTAGACTCTACTTTGTCGTACTTCTTGCTGTTCGCTTTTATGGTATTTTACTTGTTAAGTTTTCTGATCTATATTCCATTAAAGATGACTAATAATGGTCATGATGCATCTTTCAGTGCCGGTTGCATGAATTGGCGAACAAAAGAAGAATTTCACTTGCTGGAGCTTCTAAGATGTTGTCAAACATTCTGTATTCTTACCGAGGAATGGGGTTGTCTGTTGGAACTATGATAGCTGGCTGGGATGAGCAGGTATTGGAGGTTTACGGTCCTATTGCGTGTCATTATTTTCATGCATCTCTGATTGTTAATTAAACCACTTTCTAATTGTCATTTGGTGTAGGGTCCTGGTCTTTATTATGTGGATAGTGAAGGAGGACGGCTTAAAGGCAAGAAATTTTCAGTTGGGTCTGGGTCTCCATACGCCTACGGTGTTTTAGACAGTGGGTATGTTGTAGACTTCTTTACTCAAGTTTCAGTCACTTCTCTGTGCTAGAAACTTCATTGTGTTGTCTAAACTAATGGGCTCATACTGTAATTATGTAGATATCGCTTTGACATGTCTGTTGAAGAAGCTGCAGAATTGGCTAGGCGTTCGATCTATCATGCAACATTCCGTGATGGCGCAAGTGGTGGTGTTGCAAGCGGTATGAACTTTATTTCAAGAAAGAATATTCCTGGACCCTTTTGCTACAATATCCCTAAAACCAATGTGTTAGGAATACATATCATATAACACCTTGGAGCAAGTCTTCTGGGGACCGTATTATAGAGGGATTAAAAGGACCGACAAACATCATAGTAATAGCAAGAAACATTTAATATAGAGGGACTAAAAGGAACCAACAAACCTGTGGTGATATTTGGTTGTTTTTCTAGCTTGTTGATTTCTTGGAAATTTTGTTAAACATAGTGTTGTGATTTGAAAAATACACTGATTTAATCCCCATCCCAAGACAATTTATATTCAGTGTGTTGTCAACTAACTTCCACTACTACTGTTGCAGTATACCATGTTGGTCCAGATGGATGGAAGAAGCTATCAGGTGATGATGTTGGAGAACTCCACTACAAGTACTATCCTGTTGAAGCTGCAGCTGTGGAGCAGGAGATGGCTGATGTACCTGTTGCCTGAGCAAGAAGGCAGGAATTAGAGGATATGTTATGTGATTAACTTTGCATGTGTAATGGTTAATCTTGCAGAACGTGGAGATGAAACAAACTTTGTTGTGTTTATGACAATTTCCATTCTGTTTCAATCGCAATTTCCTTATATCATGTTTAACACGACAATCTGACTAGCTATATGTGCATCAACGGAATTATTCTACTTTTTTCCTTTCTGCTTCTAAGATTAGGTAAAACTACTGCCACTGGGTCTGAGTTCTTTGAATCTCACTCATAAGGTGGAAATTCCTCTCCCACCTGGAATTGCAAACTTCCCAAGTGCTTGAAGGGGTTAGGCTACCTCCAATGGAGTTGTCGTCGCGCGACGTGGGACACCGCGTCGTGCGTCCCATGCTGCGGGTGACAGCAGCCGGCAGCCAACCGGCTGTTGCCTAGTGTTGTGCTCCTGGATTTTTTTTTTTTCGAAATATATTTGTTTTAAAACGGTAATATCTTCGAAAATACGAAATAAAAAAAATCACTAACGACTATGTTTTTTCGAGATCTATAAAATGAGATTAATCTTGATATTTTTTGAATCATTCCATCTCTGACTCCTCTTTCTCTCTTAATTAAAAAACTCTCTTCCTCTCAAAACACCCTTTCCACTTTAATTTTCCAGCGAGATGGACGCGGAGTATTTTCAGTGGTTGAAACTCAACAAACACGACAAATACCATGAGTACATGCAAGCTCACTTCGAAAACACGGCTTTTCAACCCCAACAGAGTCACGTTCGACCTTTGTTCCAAAGCTCCTACCAAGATCCCTACACTCAAAATTACCAATCTCCATCCTCCCAAACAACAATGTTTTCACAAACACCGGAAGAGGAGGTTGTTCTTGAAACGCAGCCGGAAAAACAACCGATCCGGAGGCGTGGGAAAAAGCGAAAGTCACCGGAGGAGCGGCAACCAACACAATAACCCAAACAACGAGAGTGAGGATTTGGCTCTCATCGCAGCCTACATGGAAGTTAGTCAAAATTCTATTGTTGGAACGGATCAGAAGTACTGCAAATTGTTTCGTCTTGTTGCGTAGAAGTATGAGAATATCAAGAGGATATGCATGATGACCGGGATGGATAAATTACGTTCTCATGATTCGCTTCGTGGAAGATGGGGGCGACTAAGAGATGACATAAATCATTGGTTGATGTGTGTGGAGCGTGCTACAGTCATGGTCGGCAATCTGAGTGGCTACAATGAGTCCGATGTGAGAGACACTGTCCAAGAAATATACAGAGAGAAATCAAAGCACCACAACTCATTTACGGCGTTCAAACAGTGGGATGCCATGAAATCATACCCGGAGTGGGAACTCAAGATGAACTTGGAGGAAACATGAAGAAGTGGGCACCACCTGGGGAGGATGAGTTTGAGGGTGAATAGTGGAAGTAAGCGAAACCGGGGTTATAAAAGTGCGGCAAGTATTAAACGGCCCATCGGTCGTGACAAGGCCAAGAAGTTGGCTAAGAATGTCAGTTCCGGTAACTCATCAATGGATGTCATGGGCGAGGAAATTACTAACTTTAATGAGAATTATTCCCAATTCCTTGAAGGGAAAAACAAAAGTTGGAGCTTGCTCGCGAGAAGGAGGAGCGTAAGTCAAAGGCGAAGATAATGGACACGTACTTGGCACTTGTGGGAAACTACGACAACTTGCCCAACGAGGCCAAAACACACTTAGAAGCACTAGGCAAACAGCTGTTTGGATCGGGCTAATGGCGAAGGATCGGAATGTGGCTTGTTTATTTTTACTTTTCCTTCTGTAGTGTGGCGAGTTTTTTTTTACCTTCTGCATTGTGGCTTGTTTATATTTTACTTTTCAAAGTGTGGCTTGTTTGTAATAAAATCAGTGTGAATTTGAATTTGAATTTGAATTTGTCAGGCATCTCGTGAAGCATCTTACCTGCCACTTTACTTTGTCGGGAATCTTGTCAGATCTTATCTTTATATTTACTTTTGTCGGGAATCCAATGTTGAAGTGACTCAGCTATGACTAATGAACGACACATTTTTATCTCCATCAAATGTCTATATAATGCAATCATGAAACTCATTTGTAGACACAACACCCTCATTCCTTCTTCCTCTGTATTAATCATGTTCAACCCAGTACAAGAAAACAGTACTTCATCCGAGAATAGTTCGTCATCTGATGAACTTCTCGATGGATCTTCTACATCCAATCCTTTCGTACAAATGCAAAACATGATAATGGAGAACATGTCAAATGTGATCCAACACTACCAACAACAACAAATCAAGTCACGACGTAGCGGCTACACACGTGCTTACATTGACAGAGAGCGAGAAGCGCGTAATGTGGGCTTGGAGCGAGACTACTTCGGTGTTCGTCCAACATATGCAAATTATTTTCGACGGAGATTCATAATGGAGAGACCGTTGTTCGAACGAGTGGTTGGAGGTGTGTTGCGTCAAGATGATTACTTTATCTTGACTACTTTGTATGCATACCAGATGCTACTGGCCGGCCAGGGTTAACCACACTACAAAAATGTACCGCCGCAATTCGGATGCTAGCTTAGCATCTGCCGACTCGGTTGATGAGTATTGTCGGCTCGGTGAAAGCACGACTGTCGAGTGTCTAAATCGCTTTTATGACGCCGTTGTTGCTGAGTTCGGTCCAACATACATGCGCAGGGCGCCGTCCACAATAAATACTATCCCGGAATACATGAACAATTTACGCCGGATGCATAGTTTAATCACGCACACCCAGCTAACAAACGACTTAATGAAACATATTTGGAGGTTACAGTGAGATGGATCTTCTCCAGTCGAGGTTGTATGTTTGTTTATTTTGATGTTGTGTGTTGTGGGTTTGTTGCATTTTATTTTCGTTTGATTTAAATTTCCCGCACTATGTTGTAATATATTCGTGGTTTGTTGTATCTCAATAATTTATAAAACGTCACAAATGAAATGTAATTTGACTACGATTCAACTTCTAAATAATTTTATAATATGTAAATTAAAAAAAATGACGTGATACTCACGACGTGACAACGACACATCATCACTGTAGAAAAATGCACGACGATATGACCTTACTTATTTTTCAGGGGGAATCTTTTTCCAGTAAATCTAACTCGGAGGCATGTATGCTTTCAGGCGATTCTGCGAATCTCACTATTGCATTACATTATCTATTATCATCACTCTGGTTCAGGAGGTTTCTGATACATCAAATATTCCTCTGGCAAGGTTCTCTACTTAGCGATGTTTTGCTGTATTTGGAAGATCACAGCCAGAATTGGGGCATAAAAATAAAATTCTATCACTTTTCCACAATCAGAGATAGTTTAAGAAAAGAACGATTTTTCTATTAATGAAAATTTTATTTTTTACATTAAAATATATAGATAATGTATAAATTCACATATCCTAAATAAAAATTAATAGACAGTACGTAAAAATCTACAGACACTTTAAAACTCACAGACACTAAATAAAAATTCACAGACAAAGTCAAAATCCACATACCCTAAATAAAAATTTAAACGCTTGAAAATTCACGTACCCTAAATAAAAACCCACAAGTAACGTAAAAATCAAATACTCTAAATAAAACTCACATACAATACGTAAAATTCTACAAATATTGAATAAAAATTTAAATATAAATAAAAAAAATAAATTTTTTATATTTATGAAAAATCGTTCTTTTTCCTAGAATTTTTCCTAGAACTTATAATCTGGTTCAGAAATGATCAAATGAGTACTCGCGTGTTGCAGTTGATGTTGAAGACTTGCGCTTTTGGAAGTATGTGGAATTGGGTGAATTCCACAAGTTCTCCACACATGGTACAACCGTACATGGAATGATGATCACCAATCACTTATTATGATCATGAATATATGTTAGGTGTCTCGTTTTCATTGAAACGAGTCCTCAGTTTTGAATTAAATTGAGTTTCCAAGATCACTTCCTAGTTTTCAATCAATCAAAAGGCCTAAAAATTTGAAAAAAAAAAACTCCAATAGAGATTTTTATGAGCTAATAACTGGTGGCCCATGAAGAAACTCGACTAATAACATGTTTTCTTAATTATGTGTCTCGTATAATCAACATTTTAGGCATTTACCATTACAAGTATGAAATCAACAAGACTTTTATTAAGGACATTTAAATAATAAAAACTACTTACTATATAAGCCCTTCCATTTTCCAAAAAGCTATGCTATTACTAGTGGCCTAGGGAAGGTGTTATTATCTCATTTTGAAAATGTTTTGTTTACCTTTAGCATAGAGTTATTTCCTAGTAAAAGAATGAGTAATCCTTTGCTTAGCATCTAATCCAAGATATATCACTTGGATGAAGATGGTCACTTACTCTGGTAATAATGTGATCAACACACACATCTTCACTATGAAGCAACCATGGTTCTCCACTTCTACTTCTTCTACCACCATGCACTTGCACTTTACAATGTTCTTCTTTCTCATCAATGATACACACACATTTATGTTAGCTTCTAAGCATGTTTTCATCATTGAACTTAGAAGCAGATTCTAATCATATTCCACTCCACTCAATTGTTAAGGATTGGCAGTATCATGATTAGCAATTGCTCATAAAGGAAATCTAAGATGAATGGATTATTGAATTCCCCATAACAAATCATTACAAGACTGGAATGGTGTATGAAACTACTTCACATCAAAATGAATTTATATCTTTCTCATTACTTTCGAACTTCCACACGAATAACACAAAGGATTCTTTGGATCTTGGTGAATGTGATCTAAACATATCAAAATGTATGATTTCATACGTTAGATGGTAAAATGTCATATTTCATAAACGGTTATGAGTGTATTAGCTATCCATATAGGAACACTAGAAAAGAAGAAACTTAATTTTAGTAGGTTCAAATGTTGTTCAAATAAAAGTAGACCGTTATACACTGTGAGAGTTAATAAAAGCTCCATGTTACATTTTTCACATTTTCTTGGCATTTGTCTGTTTGTGAATCAACATCATCATTTATAAAGAATAAGATAGATCATTGAAGGTCATAAAAACACACAAATCAAATAGCAATTAGAACATAGCAGGTATTACAGCATAGAGGTAAGGTAGCTAGGCATCTGGCCCATAGCACTTAACTCTCTTATTTACTCTCCTTATCTGGACCACAGTGCCCCTCCTCATCTTCTTGTTTCCCTAAATGTCTGTCTGGTATTTTTATTCCCTCCTAGTACGTAGTTAGTTCCTTGCAATTGTAAAATTGTCAATGTTTTTTATGAGAAGTGAAAGTATTTCAGAAAAGAGATAGAAGCTGCTAGAAAATATCCCACCCATGACGACTAGGTCTTCTACATGTATCACAAATTTGAAAAAAGATTACTTGGAGACCACCGATGAAGGTCGAGTCCGGAATAATGTTCGGGGCCAAATATCATATTTCTCAGTTTTGTTTATGCACAATGACTGCTCCTTGCATAGTTTGAGAGAAATGGGGATGCAACATTTGTATCGATACATGTATAAATAATATATGACATTTGAATTTGATCAAGAATAGATAAAGTAATAAATAGTGAAATGAGTTGTTTGTTAGAATATATGACCAGGATAAGTACTGCAAAGACGTTTTCAACGATGTTGTCTATTGATGATAAGTCAACACCGTTGTCAACATCGACCAGAACAGATTCTGTAAAACGCAAATTATCCTAAAACAGTAAAAATAGAACGCAGCGGAATATCTCAAGCCGGTATATATAAACGATACCGGCAAATACCTTTCGGCAAAAGTAATTCTTACAGAAGAACTACAAACTAGATTCGATCAGCAACAGGTTGACCGAACTGCAAATATATCTAGACCTAGATTAGAAAACAAACTCTAACCTAGTTTGAATATGCGGATTAGATCGCTAAACCTTAGCAATGACTCAAATACAATATTCAAAGTAAAAGTCTAGAAAACAGTATGAAGACACAAGTGTTTGACAATCTATGTATCTTTCTTTCTCAAGCTGTGTCTTCAAATTTGTCAAGATCCTCTCTTATATAGGCGATGACCAAACCCTAATAGAGATCGATGTTCCAGGCTTTGCTGCTTCCGTGATGGGCTTTAGATTGATGTCCACGGACTTCACAGCTTCCTTGACAGGTTTCAGATAAAAATGACAGATTCCTTATTGATGTGTGGCCACATGTTTATTTTGCTTTGATCAGGAATCTTCCTTATATCGCCTTTGGTATATTCAAAGACTTCCAGCTTCTTTCGACTATGAGTCTTTGAACGTTGCTGCAAGAAAGTATGAATTAATCAATCGACGTGCGTCATCGCACTTTCAGTGTTGATTGTTATTGTAAGTGTTTATATTATAATAGAATTCGTGAATATAATTGCAATGTTGCATCCGGTTAAAACTTTAACGTTGATAATTCGCGATATTCACAAGTGAGAAAATGAATCTTCAACTATTGGTTGCATTCTAAAAGTCATATCCCTTTCTTTCAATGAGTCCATAATATGAGACAACATTGCAATTCACAGACTCACTCTCACTCTGCTCCAAGTAAACTGACAAGTTATGTTTAAATTTCAATCTTGGTGATATTCAGAGAAACTGGCTAATAATAGATTTCAAGTTCCAGCAACCACAATATGCCAGATATCAAGAGCAAAGACAGCTCTGAGATAAACACTATTCAGGACCAACTAGCTAGCTCACACACTATTCTTTCACCTTACCTTTGGTTCTAGCAAGGACTTGAGCCAAAAGCAGACCAAACTAGAGCGACATACATAAAACCAAAGATATTATTGTAACCTGTATCATTTCATAAACTTAAATCATACTATGATAGTTATGATATATAGTTGGTTCTATTTTTTTTTCTAAACGATTAAAGGTAACTCTAACCGTCTATTTATTAATTGAAGTGAAATCAGCCTACTAACTGACTTCCACTTCGTGGGAGGTTATACAATATGAATATATGATATAAAGTAACAACACTTTTGGAAAGAAAAGAGTGAAGTAATAAGACTTGCAAGATGAACAATATCAAGTGTTGGCCTTATTATAAGTTAATTGCGGCGGAAAATTCACCCACATAGCATCACTGACATAATCAACAATCTTCCTTTGCTTCACCTGTACTACAGAGACATGAGTAAACTGAAGTTGAACCCCCAAGTAAAATAACAGAAACACCCTTGTCCTATCTGTAATTAAAAAAGACACCCATCGTGTTTGTTTCCGTGATGACGCGGGAACCCCATCCGCTACATTTCAGACGTCGGAAATCCCCAAATGCACGTAGCAACATGCTAATCACATGAACTCTGAAGCAAATTAAATGCTGTAGAAAACAATTTGTAACATTCTAAGACTCGGAATAATAACAAATTCCCACAAAGGTAACAAGACAAAACATTGGCTTCGGGATTTGTGATTTACATTTCCCACACCCCATAATTTCTCATTTCCGCTGAAGTACATACATAATTTTTATGGATAATAGCCTTTTATGTTCATTTTCACGGTAAATTATTTTAGTTTTAATTATAAATAAATTTAATATGTTTAATTAACTTATACAAGTAAACTTTAGTTCCTAAATTTTTAGTATATGATTTAATTATATATTTTAAGATTAATTCGTAGTTAAACTTAAAAAATTTAACACCGAAAAGTCACTATAAGCGGAAGAAGTACATTTAAATTATTGCGTGTCAAACTTAAAATCTAATAGTATAAACTAATGTTAAACATTAATGATGAAATTCAATTACATTATATAATACAAAATTATGTAAAATTGAATTGAACGTTTTAATGAAAACAAAGTCTCTCTCTAAAACTTATTCCAAATTACAATGATATTAATCAAGTTAATCATATATTTCATCCGTTATTTTAAAAACTTTTTAGGACATTGATCTCTCTTTAATTAAGGAATAATAGTTATATAGTAATTTATGTGGGTTATTATGTTATAATTAATTGATGATGTATATGAGAGAAATAGTAAGAACAAAATAATAAAAGAAAATAATAAAAAAATTAATGGGTGGGATAATGAAATTTCGCTTTAAGATAAAAAGTTATGTGCTTTAAGATAAAAAGTTTGTAATGTTAATTCAAATAAGTAAATTGATGAGTGTTTTATTGGAACATTAGATTTCGATTTCGATTATCGAGAAACTAATTTGGTACGTAGTTTTATCTTTTCAACATGTCATTCATGTATTTGGCGCGAAGTGGGACCCAGAGCAGTGAAACCACCATCTCCTACCTTACTCCCTCTCTTAAATTCCCTCTCAGCATCATCAGCATTCAGCTCAGCAGCTAATCAAACGAAACAATGGCAGCATCTCCATAACCTCTCTGTACTTCACACCACAACACACACAACCCTCAAACAAACCAACCAACAAAATGCTGAAACTCCTCTTCTCCCAATTCCTCCTCCTCCACATCACTCTCACCTCCTCCCTAACACCCGACGGACTCTCCCTCCTCTCCCTAAAATCCGCCGTAGACTCCTCCCCCTCCACCGCATTCTCCGACTGGAACGAAAACGACGCCACTCCCTGCCACTGGTCCGGCGTCTCCTGCATGAACATTTCCGGCACAATCCGAGTCGTCGGCTTATCGGTCGCCGGCCAGAATCTCCACGGCTACATTCCGTCGGAGTTAGGCAACCTAATTTACCTCCGGCGACTCAATTTGCACGGCAACAATTTCTACGGCTCAATTCCTGGTGAGGTTTTCAATGCCTCTTCGCTACACAGTGTGTTTCTCTACGGTAACAATCTCTCCGGTTCTCTACCTTCCTCCATCTGCGATTTGCCTCGGTTGCAGAACCTGGATCTCTCGATTAATTCGCTTTCCGGAGAGTTTCCCAAGTTCTTTAGGAATTGTAGGCAGTTGCAGAGGCTGATTTTGGGGAGGAATAGGTTTTCGGGGAAGATTCCGGAAGGGATTTTTCCCGCGCTTTCGAATTTGGTGCAGCTTGATTTGAGTTCGAATCAGTTTAACGGGTCGATTCCGGAGGATATAGGGGAGTTGAAGTCGTTGTCAGGGGCTTTGAATTTGTCTTCGAATCATTTTAGTGGGGAGATACCGAAGAGTTTAGGGGATTTGCCGATGACGGTTAGTTTTGATCTTAGGAATAATGATTTGAGTGGTGAAATTCCGCAGGCTGGTTCGTTTGCGAACCAAGGGCCTACGGCGTTCTTGAATAACCCGATGCTGTGTGGTTTTCCGATGCAGAGGTCGTGTAAGAATGATTCGGATGGTAGTAGTGCGGGTGGTGGGGTTCAGACTGGTTTGCAGGGTGGGGAGAGTGTTGGTGAGGCGAAAGGGTTGAAACCAGGGATGATTGTGTTGATTGCGGTGGCGGATGCTGCTGTGGTTGCGTTTATAGGATTGGTGATTGTTTATGTTTATTGGAAGAGGAAGGATTCGGGGGGGTGTAGTTGTACGGGGAAAGGGAAACTTGGTGGGAATGAGAGGTCGAGTTTGTGTGTTTTCCCTTGTTTTAATGGTATTTCGAGTAATGATTCGGAGGTTGAGTCGGAAAAGGGCCTTGGTGGTGTAGTTAGTGGTGGGATGAGTGGCGGAGAGGGAGATCTTGTAGCAATAGATAAGGGGTTTAGTTTCGAATTGGATGAGTTGTTGAGAGCTTCGGCGTATGTGTTGGGGAAGAGTGGTTTGGGGATAGTGTATAAGGTTGTGCTTGGTAATGGCATTCCTGTGGCTGTAAGGCGGTTGGGAGAAGGGGGGGAGCAGAGGTATAAAGAGTTTATATCGGAAGTTCAGGCTATTGGGAGGGTAAAACATCCCAATGTTGTGAAGCTGAGGGCGTATTATTGGGCGCCGGATGAGAAGTTGCTCATAAGCGATTTCATTTCTAATGGCAACTTGGCTTCTGCTCTTCGGGGTATGTTTCTAGTAATCATTACTATTTATGTTTCTTGCAACTTCATATCTTTCTGCGGTTGTATTGAATTTGATTTTACAATTGCAGATTCTGCAGATCTTTACAGTATAGCTCACACTACTGTTAGTAAATGTTCAGAATGATGAAGTTCTCTTAACTAAATTTTTGATTAATGTAGCTGATAGTTAAGTTCACAAATGTCACAAAATCTACAAGCGAAAGTTAAGTCTAGAGCCTCTCGGATGTAAAGCTAACTTACAAAAAGCACTTCCTAGTTCCTATCAACCTGTCTGTCTTATTTCAGAATATAATTTCTAAGCAAACTTCTGATTTTTCAAATGGTAGTAGTAGTATGGTTTGAGGAACGTATTTTGGTTGGTAAGGGACCTCTTTTGGTGGTTGTCAACATCTTTCCCTTAATTCTTTTACCAAAAAGCTGAAACTTGATGTACTATTCTTTCAGTGTAGTGTGGGGGAGATTGCTCAAAATTAGATGGAAATGATTGTATAGACACTGACTTGATGTAAAAAGGGTTGGTGGTCTCCTAGCCTTTGATTAGCTAACATCATAAGTGATCACTATGTAGATCTAGACTTCTAACAAACGGTACTTCTCATCATTTAAGCAAGCTCATTATGATGAAGGTTTCTTCCTTGAATGTAACTAACTTTTAACCTATAATAACTTCAGATTCTAATATGCCATGTTTTGGACTTTTGGCACATGTTAACAACTAAGGTTCTTATGCTTATTATCCTTCTTATGTGTGTCTAGGGAAGACAGGGCAACCATCATCCAGCTTGACATGGTCTATCCGACTCAAAATCGCCAAGGGAACCGCACGTGGCTTGGCCTACCTACACGAATGCAGCCCGAGAAAATTTGTCCACGGAGACATAAAACCATCAAACATCCTCCTTGACAGTGAATACCAACCATACATATCCGATTTTGGGCTCAGCCGCCTTATTACCATAACCGAAAATGATCCTTCTTCTTCTGGAGGCTTCCTGGGTGGGGCCTTCCCTTACATAAAACAAGCTCAACCAGAGAAAACAAATAATTATCGGGCACCTGAGGCTCGTGTTCCTAACACCAAACCTACCCAAAAATGGGATGTCTACTCGTTTGGAGTCATGTTACTTGAATTGTTAACCGGGAAGTCTCCTGAGCATTCTCCTCCAACGAGCTCAACTTCAATGGAGATCCCAGACTTGGTGCGATGGGTGAGGAAAGGATTCGAACAGGAGAGTCCTTTGTCCGATATGGTTGATCCTGTGTTGCTTCAAGAAATCCATGCTAAGAAAGAAGTACTGGCCGTGTTTCATACTGCTCTAGCATGTACCGAATCAGACCCTGAAGTTCGACTCAAGATGAAAACGGTATCTGAGAATCTTGACAAGGTCGGAACTTGAGCTGTAGGAGTTCTGACTTCTGAGGAAGACGAACATTTCTGGTTAGGTATAACTCCCTTGAGATTCCCAACTCCCAAGTAATTTTACAAGACATGCTATTTTATGATTCATTTCCATTTATAGTTCTATTGGACTTCAGTTGTAGTAGATCATTTGTAAGTTATGTTTGTCATTGTTTAGTGCTGCATTTGTACTACGAGAAGAGAATTTTGCTGCTGGCTGTTACACCGAATTTTTGTAACTCTTTCAAGAAATGAAAATAATTTTTTGTGTTTAGGTTTGATTCTTCTGACTAAAACTTCCATGTGTATATGATGTTTGATGTTCAACCAGCAAGTGAGCAAACAATACATTCGAACTGAACATCGGTTGATAAATTGCCAATATACATACTACATACTTCATACTTTATGTTTCTATTCATAAAATAATAAATTACTGAATTATAACATATAAATCATAATTATGCGCATCATGTCAAATACCCAGGTCAAGCAAATCCAAAACGATTTATTTTGTAATTAAAATTGAAACTTGTTCACTTGAAACAAAATACATTAAAAGTTTTAAATGGGACTGTAGGTATATCAATTGCTTCAAAAATAATATTAATTGGTATAAATCTTGAGTTGAATTTTTTGATTTCGAATTGAATTTTTATATGATTTTCTTAACGTAAAAATACAACTGGGCTGAACTTGATGTCATGCCTAAGGGTGTAAACGAGTCAAGCTGTTCGCGGAAGATTGTGAAAAAACTCGGTCAAATCTCGACTCGAACTCGTGATCGATCAATGCTGACCGTGACCAAGATCGACTCAATATTGAGCAAGCAACGAGCACTATGATAAAAAGCTCAACTGATTGTGAGCAGATCGCGATATATAAGTCAATTTATTCATGTTATGTATTTCTACTTATATCGAAATTTAGTAAAGAATTTTTCTCAAATAAGTTATCTAAAGTAACCAAGAGCACCTTCTATACAACCTGGATCCCAGGCTTCGGCTTATTCCCTAAATTTAACTTGACTATCGATGCTTGCTCTTAAGTCTGCGCTCTACCGCTAATCACTAACGTCGTTTTCTACAGACTACTCACTTTGTTAATAATTATATTATATTTTAAAATATATATAATAACATTTTCATGAGTGTATTATTGTATTAAAAAAGATATAACATATAATTGAATCATGTATTTCATTAAACAACAGTCCTAAGTTAACAAAATATTTTGAAAAAATAATAATTAATTTAATTTTGTTGAATGGGAAAAGCTCGTGAGCAAGCTCGATGCTCGTAAGCATTTTGTCAAGTTCTTAATTCTAAAGCTGGACAAAGATCGAGCTCAAGATCGTGATCGACTTGTAGACACGAGCATGGGCTTGATAAGGTCTATGATCGGCTCGTTTATACCTCTACCGACAGCCTAATCAGGAGAAAGTATACTGAAAGTCCGGATTTTCCATAAAAAAATGGAAAAACCAGGTTTTTGTTGTATAAATAAACCGGTACGGGCAGTTTTCCAGCTGACTAGGATTTATTCAGTCAGTATAAAATGAACGAAAAACATGCACATAACGAAAATTGGAAAAGCGATCGTAGAGCGGCGGCGATATCCATGGCGGCGAATTGCAGAAGCGATATCCACGACGGCGACTCTGATGATCCCGCAACCGCCGGATCTGTAGCGATTTCGATTCCTCTCTCCACCTACAATTTCGATTCCGCTCTGCGAATCGATGGAGGAACGTGGCAGAATGAAAGTGAAGAAGGCTAGGAGAAAAAATGCTGAGCATGAATGAGGAGGATGAAAGTGAAGAAGGCGACGAAAATTGGAGATGAAGGCGATTATTGAAACAACGATGGTGAGCTGATAGGATAAACTGATAAAGCAAAGTTGAAATTGGAATCAACTGGAATTGGTTGTTGTTTGTTTGTGTGTGTTGTGCTCTCTCTCTCCGTGTGCAAAATTGACAAGGCAATGGTTTAGATTTCATAGTAAGAGCCAAAAAATGTAAGGATGAATTTATTCTGTGAGATTTATATATCATGACTAGAGAATTTTATGGGATTTTTACCAACCCATACAACATCAGTGTTCTTTTTTCACCTAGACAAACTTCATTTCTAACTTTTTTTTTTTTTTTTTTTAACTTCATTTCTAACTTATTCATTGGCGAAATTCCTTACCGATAAAAAGACATTGAGCACTGAGAAGTAACGAGAATACGTGGGCCAATATAGACTTGTACAACTTCTTGTTATTCACATTTTTGGACGGCACGCGAGTGTATTTGGGCCAATTTGCAATTAAGTTTTTACACGGACAGTGTTTGCTAGGCAGTATAGCCCAATTCTTGCTCAAATTGTTCTCATACAGTTTTTTTTCAATGGTTTTACAACTGAAACATTAGTACTGCTTGATTGTCTTAGCAACGATGAGGGTTAAAAGGTACCGAACTCCAGCTGAGCCAAAAAAACCCAAGGAGGTCTACACACTTTTATTTCGGGACATAGGTGTCGGGCATAGTTTTCGGACATTGGTTTTGTTCAGGCATGATAGCCGGGCATTGGTTTTGTTCAAACATGGTAGTTGGGTATAATTTTTGAGCATTGATTTTGTTCGGCATTATAGTCGGGCAATGGTTTTTAATTTGAAATTTTTTTGAAAATAAAATTTAGAATAACAAAATTAAATGATTATTATGAAGAATGAATAATAATCATAGAATTATAGAGACTTCAAACAACTCAATGTTTTGGAATTCTTTGTTAGCTTTTCTTCTGATATATCAACTTACTTGATTAAGCAGAAATTGTGGAAGGCTAAAAATGGTTGTGGTATATTGCACAAATTGACATTGAATCTAGGCATAGCTGGCAACTATATAGCCCATCACGTGACCAATCCATTAGCACAAACGAGGGTCATATTGGTTTTCACCTGAAATATTGTATGCATCGGTAGTGCAAAAAATACTTGTTGTCTTGATGTAATTCACGGTACCATATGGCACTGGGTGGTAGCTCGCCCGAATTTTATGTTGTAGCTGAGAGTTTATAAAATGTACCTTGAATTTTTGTGCATCTGTATAATTAATATTTTGACGGTGAATTTTAATATTGTTTATGTAAATTTTTATAACTAAAGAATTAATATTGTTTATATAAATTGTGTATGTGAGATTTAATAACTAGTGGAATTAATGTTGTGTCTGTGAATTTTAATATTGTGTTTGTGAGTTTTTATAACTTAAGAAACGTTGTGTTTGAATTTCTATAATTGAAGAAATTAATGTTGTGTATGTGAGTTTTTAAATTGAGAGAATTAATATTATATATGTGAATTTTAATGTTGTGTGTGTAAGTTTTTATAATAGGGAGAATTAACATTGTACCTGTGAATTTTAATGTTGTGTACGTGAGTTTTTATAACTGGAAGAATTAATATTGTATTTGTGAATTTTAATATTGTGTCTGTGAGATTTTATAATTGGAAAAATTAATGTCATTTATGTGAGTTTTTATAACTGATAGAATTAGTTTTGTATCAGTTTGAGTTTTTATAATTGAGACAAAGTTCGGTTTAATCGTTGGTCGTGTACTAGTCTGACCGCTACCGGTTACAACTTAAAAAGTGGCATTTCCTATTATAATGGTAGGGGGTGTACGCGGACGGGTACGGACGGTTATTTACAAAAATTTCAACCAACCCGCCTACGTCAAATCATTAACCGCGACGGATGAAATTTTATCCTAACCAACTGTCACGGGTCGGTTGACTACTTGAAGCCAGCAGTTTGGCGGTTTGTTAACACATAAAAAAAAACTGCATATGTAGCACATTAAAGAAAGATACATTATACTTCATAACCTTCAAGTATACAATAAACTAAATAATAAGGGAAACATAACACAATCTCACGCATTAATATAAGTAGTCTAAATACATAAAATTTCAAATATAATATAAGTTCATGAGTTACTCAAATTACAAACGTCATGATTAAAATTAAGATGACATTAATTTGCATTCTATAAGTAAATGAGATGACGTAAAATTGCAACCTACGAGTAAATGAATATGGAGATCTATTACTATTAATCTAATGCAATAAAATTTAAAATACATACTAGTAACATATATAGCGGACGGATGTGCGGGTTGGCGGTTGGTCAACCACCAAGCTGCCACCCACCCATTTAATGGCGGGTTACAAATTTATAATCCATGCAAGATTTTTGTCAAAAATTATAGACCTCGATGGCGGGCAGTTGGCTGGTGTTATTTTTTTTTTACACCCCTATGGAAAAAGAGTACTTTTCCTAGAATATTTGCCCAATCAGACGCGAACACCTTTACAACGAACTAAGGAAATCAATCCGTGCTGTGTAATTAGCCGAGAACAAAACGCAGAGAACTACATTCCCTCCATCCTTTCTCACTCTCGCCAATTCTCCATCAGTCAACTCTCAACACACAGATGAAAGCTCAATTCCATTCCGTTCATCACTGACCAATTGCCCTCCGAAATGACCCAAGTCTCTCGAAGAAACACAAAAGGAAAACCCAAACCCTCTCTCAATGTCGCTCCTTCACCGAACGACGACAATCCGAATCGAAAATCACGAAACTCCTCTAGATACTCCGGTTTCAATCGGATCTTTATTATCTTATTCATTCCTCTGATCGTAATCTTCACTGTTGGATTTTTCACGAAGAAATTGTTTATGATCTCCGTGAATGAGAGTGGTAGACCTAGAGTTGTCACTCCGTTTCCTGCCCCAAAGCTCACTGATCTTCCCATGGTAATCACAAGGTTTCATTATTAGTTTTAGGATTTAGCTATCTAAATGCGTGATTGGTTTGGAATTAATGAGCTGGTGGAAATTTGTTTGTGCAGTTTCAAGGGGAGCACAAAGAGAGTCTGTACTGGGGAACTTATAGGCCTCATGTTTATTTCGGAGTTCGTGCACGGTATTATTTATCTCTTCGTCTTTCGTCTTACCTATTGCTATTAGATAATTAGAAATGTGTTAAACATTTCATTTTAGTAATCATAATTTATGTATTCTGGAAGTACTGATGCATACATATATTGTTAATATCTATATTCATGAATCCGATCGTTAAGTAGATGCTGTATCATACAGATTCTTCTATGTATTGATGGTCAGCTAGAATGCTAGATGATGATGTCAGTGGAGTGTGTTATAGATGGATAAAAGAAGATATAACTGGAGAGTATAAGTGTCTGTGCAGCTGATATCAAACGAGAAAATTGACCAGCTTAATGTGTAGCTTATCTTTTATTGTCCATAAATGTTGTCTCTGGGAATATGGTTCTTTTACCATTGTGCAGTCTTCTACCATTGTTGATGAATAACTGGTTGTCGTAATTGCCAGGACTCCACAGTCTCTGCTTGCTGGCTTGATGTGGTTAGGTGTTAAGGAGGGAAGATATCACATGAGACACGTTTGCCAAGATTCAGATGAGCTTAAGACGTATGGGTGGACACATCACAATGGACGGGATTATGGACGCCAAGTGTTGGTTGACCAAGAATTGACACTAACCACAAGTTTTCTAAAGTCGAAGGAGGCGGAGAGTGGTTATGGAGGAGACTGGGCTGTCAGGATTGAAGCACAAAGTAAACTGTACACATCCAAACCTTTTATCATGTTTATTTCCTGTGATGTAGTCACCTGATGCGGCTGTAAATGACAGAAATAGAGTAATTGTATGGTTCAAAAAGTCTGGAAGAGTAATTACAAGGAAATGATTAGTGAAGGCTTATTTAACTCAGCTCATACATGGATGATAATTTATAAAGACATACTTGAAACTTACTCATTTGAAGCCCAAAGAAGGCTGTATCCAGGCTGCTCCAATGGACACCTCCTATAAGATATTTTTAAAAGGCAATGTATTTACTTTTGCTCTGCATTTAAGTTTCAGGTTGCACTTATTTTGTTTCTTAATGTCCTATGATTCTATATTTCGATTATTTCACTACTGAAGACTTGTGAATGTTCTGCATACATTTCACATTTGTTGCATAGAGTAACTCATTGGTGTCTTAATTTCTTAGATCCAATGAGGATACAGAAAATGCTGTGCACATGTTCTTTTATGTTGCCGATGAAGGTGGAATTGCTCTCAATTTGGGTAGGGAGACCATGAACACTCCTGACCGCATTCTTGCCTTTGGTTCACGCGATGATATTGGAAATTGGCAGCTGCATTTAGAATCTCAGGTATATTTCCTTAAGACGTAACATGTTATACTTTCTTGATAAAAGACACTCTTCCTGAATTTATAAGCTCCTTGCTTTTGATATTATTAAACTCTACATTCATGTTGGTAAGACGCTTCCCTTCCAACCAATTGGCCGGGGGTTTGAGTAAAAGTTGTTAAAAAAAAAAAAAAACTCTACATTAGCTAGTTATATTTTGTATGAGTTTCTCTCTACCTTTTGCATGTTAATGCATAAAAGATTTTTGGTCTGTGTTTCATGAGATAGACATACCCAAATAGTCCTCTAAAACCTTACCTCTCCTTATTTCAAGATTTCAAAATTGCATTGACCAGTTGCCATCTCTGTCCATCTGATACCTTACCTGTCTGTTGATCAAACTTGTCACTTCTTTTTTGTTAATGATGTGTTTAGCACTAGCTTATCATCTACTAGATTACAAGCTTAATTAGCTGATTTCAAAATAAGCATGATACCTGAACGCATAGCTGGTAGCTTATAATAAACTAATTGATATGATAAGTATGTTCATGACTTCATGTAGCATATTATAAATAAGCTAGTTGATTTGCTTTTATACACTATCTAGCAAAGCAGCTAGCTTATAATAAAATTAATCTACTAAAATACCTCGATAAAAAGCAACTAGCTTATCAGCGACCAACTAGCAAGCTTATCAACTAAATTTGCTAATCAAAGCCCAAGTAATACTCAATTACTAAATTATCTGTTGACTTTTGTAGGATGACTTTGAATTCCACTACGCTTGTTTTAGGACGCATCACATTCACAATTTATCTGATCTTGTCCAGATTAACCTTGCAACACAGGTATGTAGGGCCTGATATTTCATTTGCTGCTAAGTGATATTGTGTTGTTTTCCCAGATTCGACAGATGATCTCACTCTCACGCTACACCGTATCACCTCTAAATAAGCTTCCCTGTTTTTTATCAAGGCTAGGAACCTTGGTCGGTTACAACTTTCAGACACATCTGATAATGCTCCAAACATCCTAATATTTCAGGTTTGTCCATAAATCGATCATCTTGCATGATATTTATCCTCAGCAGACTAATATTAATAATACTACTTCTCTTATTTTTAGATCTCTGCAAGGGTTCCTTTCAAAGCAGATATCGCGTTTGTATCAAGATCTAGTGATTCTAGTTCAAGAACTGTAGACCGTAGTAGAACCCTCTTAGGTATATATCAAGTGACTCTATGCATCCTCTGCATGATTTCCTCTGTTATTTCCAAAGAACATGCTTCCCTCATTTACATTTTGGAATGTTTCTCATTCTTAGGTGAATCTTTGAGTGATCGCCTGAAGCAGAAGCATAAACTTTTCGACGATAAGTTCCAAAGTTGCTTTAACATGCCTGATGAGGTATCTATTTGTGGATTCTTCTTTTCCTTCTGCTCCGTCAGCTGTTATGTATTCTATGGTTCAAATGTTGTATCCAGTGAATATATGGGTTTCTATATGGCTCAAATATAAATTCTGAACTGTAATGGTACAATTTATACCTTTTTAATTCGGGAGCCACACTGCCATGCTTGCGATGATTTATGTGCCTGAACTAAGATTACATAGTGCTTTTCAGCATCTTAGAACTTTGAATTAGATTTTGTGTATATGCACCGACTTAAATTGTAATGTGGTTTTTCAGCTTGATTCAGAAGCCATAACAGTGAGTAAAGCTGCTCTTGCGAATATGTTGGGTGGTATTGGCTATTTCTATGGTCAATCAAGAATTTCACTTCCACCATCCTCTGATGTAAGTCATCTTACAACTTGCTCTTGAGCAGCTTGCCCAAGTTTATCGATATTAGTTGCAGTTGCTTATTTGATATTATTTCTTTTAGCTCAAATCAAACCACAGGGGGAGTAGTGAATGTTACATGATAATGAGATGTGCAATGTATCACTTCATATTCTCAACCTCTCCTTCAATCCATAGGCTAGTAGATAAAATCTTAGTTGGGAAGAAATCACTACAATTTTCAATCAATTATAGAACTAACAAGCATTGGATTTCTAACTAAACTATGTTACAAAAACTAGTTCAATAAATCCTACTAATATTTAGGGATCCCTCTTTAATTTCAATTGGAAATTCATCTAATATGTAGCTGGTCTTTTTTACGCTGCAAAGACTGTATGAAGTCAATGCATTAGCTCTCTTCTGTCACCTTTATAGTGCAATTGCAAATTATACCCAGCATCTTTCCCTACTGCTAGAGCATTTATTTACTTATCCTTGATCTCAGTTTCTTATGTTAGATTGTATTAATGGCTCCTAGATGTTTTCCATTTCAAGTTCAGATTAAGTATGCCAAATCAGTTCTTTTCTGAAAGACTTTTAGCCTTTTAAATGTTTCCTCTTTCAGCAAACTTTCTCTTCAAGTAGCGATGCCGGGAGGTCGTATCTTTAGATATGACAGTTCTCAAATATTGTCTGAAATTATTTATGCGGCTCTCTAAAATGTGATATCATATATGCTTACTTCAGCACCCGAATGCTGTAAAATCGCACCTCTAGTTTTTTATTTAGCTTTGATATAAGCTCTCACATTTAGATGCTAACTATTTCATCCAATGGTTTATTATCTTTGCAGCTTAAACCTGGTGATAACTACATTTCATATTGGCCAGCTGAACTATACTCAGCAGTACCAAGTCGACCCTTCTTTCCGAGGGGTTTCTTATGGGATGAAGGCTTTCATCAGCTATTGATTTGGTGAGTAGCACATCAGCATGCATATATATTCTTTCCCTTTCAAATGGTCATGCTCTCTCTGGAAAACTATTTTTCCAAATGAGGGATTAACTTGTTCTATGACTTCTGAAATTGCTTCTGATTGACATAAATAGGCGTTGGGATGTTCGCATTTCTTTGGATATCATTGGGCACTGGTTAGATTTGATGAATGCCGATGGGTGGATTCCACGGGAGCAAATTTTAGGTGCCGAGGCCTTAAGGTAACCATGAGTCCCTTCATGTTTAGTTTAGTAAACGTACTATATGTTTTAAAGACTCATGAATCTTTTTGTTTCTTTGTTTTTTTACTGTAGCAAGGTACCATCAGAATTCGTGCTTCAGCATCCAACTAATGGAAATCCACCGACACTGTTTCTGGTCATACGAGGTTTGGTTTCAATGAAACAATCAGCTTAACTTTTTAAAAATAATTTCTGTATGTTTTGAAGAGTAATTGGTACCCACTACATCATCTTGATTGTCATGTGTTTGATTGTCATTTGTGGCATGTGTTTTATATTGAAATGACCTTATACCAACTAAAACTATATTGCACCTTTTGGAAATTATCTTGGAGGTAACGCAGCCCATAACATATTCCAGTATGTCACTAAAGTAGCAATTTCACCATTCCCAAAAATATCTTAACATAATTGCTGCTATACCCCTCTTACCAAAGTAAGGATCTTCAGAAGGTGGAAAAATAGTCGAATGGAAGCTAATACTATTACTCTATTAGAACTGTTGCTTGGCTGGTACCACTGAACATTTGTAGCACTTTCATCATATCAGAACAACGTGACAAAATTATCAGTTCAAGAATATTGTGTCGTAAGGATGAGATCCTATGTCATGATGTAGTAAGGCTCTGTTCCCTCAACTGAAAACTCATTCAGTTCCATTCAGTTTAGTTCAGTTCAACTTTGCTTAGTTATAACTTATACTACACTTCAGTTCCATTCAGTTCAGTTCAGTAAATTTCAGTTGAAGAAAACAGAGCTTAAATAGTTGAATAAAGCTTCTGATAACTACATAATAGTTCATTACCAAAAAAAAAACTACATAATAGTTCTTTGAGTGAATTTAGGGGCTGTTTGGTATTAAATTGTAGTTAAATCCGTTTGAATAGTGACTAAATTTTAGTTGAGCTGTTAAAATTAGTATTTGGTATAGAATTGTAATTGTAAAGGGTATTGTAGGTTGAAAATTGAGTGAGAATTGAATTGTGATTGAATTTAATGAGAACTGAGTTGTAATTGAATCCTGAAAAAACAAATAAATATACAATCTAAACTGCGTTCCAAACACAAATCCGACCAATCTCAATCGCAATTGAATTGCAGTTCTAAATCAAACAAGCACTTAGTTTAACGAACTTATGACGTGTCTTCTGTAAGTTGCTTCTCATTCAACATGTGCTTGCTAAATTTAGCTTTTATGACTATTTGAAATTTGTAATGGTGATCAAGATCTTTCCTTGTGCAGATTTGATTTGTGGCATCAAGAAAAACCAGTTTACTTCAGCAGATACAAATGACATTTCCCTCTTTTTGCGTAAAGCATTTGTCCGCCTTGATGCATGGTTTAACTGGTTTAATACTACCCAGTCTGGTAAGCATGATAGATATTCTACATTTCCTATTGGTTGGATTTTTCTTAGCTATTACAGTTTCACAAAGATGCATCATACATATACCTTAGTATTTGTCTTGTAAATCCCATGTACATGCATTATCATAGTGCATCTAGAAGAAATCTACAGTTTATCAATGGTCATGTTTCTTGCAGGAAAGGATGTCAATACCTTCTATTGGCATGGAAGAGATAGTGTTACCATACGTGAGCTAAACCCAAAGGTGCTCTAACATATTCATGACTTTTTTTTTCCTTCGGAATTCTTTTAATTCTTATTAGGGTTTTATTTGTTGATTCTCTACTTGTTCAATACTATCTGGAGTGAGTATTATGAGAAAACCTGTAATAAGTGCCTGTTTCCCTAGTGTAGGTTTCTTCCCAATATGAATCTCTTATGATTTGAATGCAATGGCGTTTTCTAAGCTCCATTCTATTTAGTTCACGGATTATACTCCTTCCCGGTCCCAATCTCAATTTTCATTCACTTTTACAGGAGCTTTTTAAAAGAATGATTGAATATAGATAAAAAATTTAAAAAAATTGGCAATTATAATTTTATGGGAGGAATGAATTTCATAATGAAAATTTAAATTGGTTAATGTAAAACAATTTATATTCTATGAAAGACAAGTGGTTTTTCAGACAGTCAAATGAGGATTCTTACTGTGCAGTTTTTAGTAACACCTCTTGGTCTACGAATGGCCCAACCAACACCTCTAGGTTTTACTGGGAGCATGCACCAGTGTTTTCAATGGGATTACTTGTTTCAACTTACAAATCATTCTTGGATCTAATCTGAGAATTTTACTTTTCTATCTCCAGTCGCTGTCTTCTGGATTGGATGATTATCCACGGGCATCACACCCCAGTGACGATGAACGCCACCTGGATCTTAGATGCTGGATGCATCTTGCTGCTGATAGCATGCGTTCCATCTCAGAATTTCTTGAGGACAATGACACTGGGAAGGTATCAAGAACTTAACAAATATTGGTTTCGCTTAATTATTGTAGGTGATACACAAACACCCTTTGGGTCTGCAGGTACTAGTTTCCACAGTATAAGGGAGTCTTATGTATTTTTGAACTATAGTCATTACTATATCAGTATCATTCAATTCTAGAGATCTTTCCAACAAACACAACTATCTTTTGTTACAAACGAATGCAGTTTAGGGGTTTCCCCACCCAATCAGGAAAGTAAACTGAAACAGCAGTTGAATCCGGTGTATATCAAGCATGTGACTTAAGTTCAAATGTAATATCTCTAATTGTTCCTAATTGTGAAGTTAATTTATGTTTAAATGCAGGAGTATGCCTTGACTGCTGATCTTCTCTCAGATTTTGAGCTTTTAAACCAGGTATTGTGCCTTTCTTGATCCGTAGATGGTTCTTGCCAATTATGGATTTGTGTATGATATAAGATGCAATCTTTGGTGGCGCAGATGCATTTAGATTCTGCTAATGGAGCTTATTTTGATTATGGAAATCACACAGAGAAGGTACAACTTTAATTCATGGTTATGCATCTACCAGCATGCCCAATTTTGAAATAAACACTCTTCCTCTTGCAAAAGTATCAGTAAGCAGGTTCAACATTGCAGTTTATATACTAATTTCACATTATAATCATATAAGAACTAGAAGATGAGTTGTTACTTATTCTAAGAGACCACTTGGATACAGCCAAGTGATCTTCAGCTTACAGTTTTTATCCATCTACTCAGTATGGTGCTATACCTTTCGGTTCTATTGTAATAAATTCTGCTCAGTTTGTTTATGCCTTTATGGTACTCCAAGTTTATGTGACTGAGGCCAGTAGAAGCTAGAAATTTGTAGAGCAGTCATCAGTTTTTACTCTTGTTGAGCAAAAATGAATAGAAACCTGCATTTTTTTTTTGAAACCTGCATTAATATCCTTCCTTGTAGGTTCGTCTAAATTGGCGGGTGGTAGAGGCACCAGGTGGCTATCCTACCCGTGAATATGTGAGAGAGGTTCTCGAGAAACCTGTGCTGAGACTGGTTCCTCACATTGGCTATGTCAGCCTTTTCCCCTTTATGGGTAGGCTTATACCACCTGTGAGTTGATGCACAATCTGATTTTTCTAAATAAATATATTTGGGGTTGTATCTGCAGATCTTTTAGCTTCTTCCTGCTTTCTCTTCTCTGTGCAGGAATCATGGATATTAGAGAAACAGCTTACCCTCATCTCGAACAGTAGTACTCTTTGGACAAACTACGGTCTGAGATCTCTTTCAAAGACAAGGTATATAAAGTGTAAATTTCGGGTGGATATTTAATTTTCTGTCATGAAATTGCTTGCCATGACAAGGCAAACTCCTTGTATAAATTTCCTATGACAGGTTTTTTAGGTTTCATAACCAAACTAATTTATTTGTTGTATAACAGCTCAATGTACATGAAACGCAACACAGAGCATGACCCACCTTATTGGAGAGGGACAATTTGGATGAACATGAACTATAGAATTCTATCTGCTCTTCACTATTATACTGAAGGTACAGGAATATTCACCAAGAAAGTATTCCTTCCAATTAAAGTGTTTTGTTTCCAACGTCTTATGACTTGTTTGATTATTGTAGTGAATGGACCATACCGAGAACAAGCCAAGGTCATCTACAACGACTTAAGGAACAACTTGATCAGGCATGTGATCGTGGATACTATTTTTTCCAACTGCAATATTACTACACTAACAAATTTTACTTGGTACTTTGTATTGATTGCAACTTTATCTCTGGTTGCAGGAATGTGGTGAGGAACTACAACGAGACTGGCTACTTGTGGGAACAGTATGATCAGAAGAAGGGTAAAGGAAAGGGCGCACGTCCGTTCACTGGGTGGACATCACTTATAGTTTTGATTATGGCTGAAGCATATAATTAGCGGTAGATAGGTTCTGCTATATGACAATTTTAGAAAAAGATAGCCTCCTCTCTCTGGTCTGGCTCCTGGGAGGCCAAATGAATTCTCATGCACAACAATTTTGTTCGTCCATTTGAGGCCTAAATTAGAGAAATAGCAACTGCGAGCCTGCGAGGCAGAATTGTCAAGTACTCTATTGTTTGACAATTAATAACTAAAAACGTGAATCGTTTTTGAAAGTGTGATGACGCACGTCGATTGATTAATTCATACTTTCTTTTAGAGAATCAGCAACATTCAAGGACTCCTGGTTGAACTTTGTTTAAACAAGAAGTCCTAGTTGAACTTTGTTTAAACAAGTAGAGTCCTGGTCGATATCCTCTTAAGTAGGTGTCCTGATCGATTTGGTTGAAAAAATCTGGGAGTCTTTTATCAAAACAAGGAGTCTTGGTCGCATTCTATTACAAACGAACATGGACTCTTACACGCAGGATGTTACACTATAATAGAAGGATCATGGACAGCATGAAGACAGAG
Organism: Plantago elongata; assembly: GCA_036897095.1. Classification (NCBI taxonomy): domain Eukaryota; kingdom Viridiplantae; phylum Streptophyta; class Magnoliopsida; order Lamiales; family Plantaginaceae; genus Plantago; species Plantago elongata. The sequence continues at coordinate 34,172 of JAYMSP010001250.1, forward strand.
CGCTTGAAGAATAATTTCATAATGTTTTCTGTTCAAGTCTTCCTGCGTTCTTTACTAGGCTTTTATTTTGAATATGGTATCTGAGTCATTACTAAAGGTTTAGTAATCTACTCCGC
>JAYMSP010001251.1:0-34278 GCA_036897095.1 Plantago elongata
CTAAGAATATATATATATATATATATATATATATATATATATATATATATATATATATTAACTAATTTTTATGCATTTATTTTATGTTCTTTAGTAGTTTTATGTTGATCTTAATGTAACATATAAATATATTGTTTTGTTGGTCAATTGTTGTTTATATTTACGAGTATATATGTAGTCATGATGCATTCAATTAAGGTTATATTCTCTTTAACTTAAATTTATAAATAAATTATAAATTACAATTAAATCAAATCGAACTGAACAAAACTGAACTGAATTGATTTTCGGTTAAAGAAATACTATTTTAGAATTATATTGAACTTAAATGGTACGGTAAAATATATTTACGTACTTTGATGACTAATCCATCTAATATAAGTAAAACTATACAAGTTGGTTGGTTTGATTAGAAGTATGATGATGTAGACAAATGTGGAATTATAGTCTTGTATAAATTCTTAAAGTCCATGCTATCCCAATGCCCTTTGATATAAATCTAAAGTTATGTTTAATGGTTAGTGCTAACAGTCCATTATTAGATGATTTGTGAATTTATCCGCGTTCTTTTTCTATCAGAAAGTTGAAAATGAGGGGCACATCACGTTTAAGTGTATAAGGAAAATTCATAATAACCATCTAATTAAGATGGACTCGTAACTTTACTAATCCAGACCCGCTCAATAATACCTTAATTCCATATTCAACCTAGTTAAATTGGACCTTATGTTGCCAGTTGAGCACGATGTCTTCAACCCATACCAAGTCGATCTATCCCGTATAATCCCAAAATATTTCATATATTTGAAGTGCAAATACATTGAGCAAGGAAGATGAATGGTAGATTAAGTAATTTTGAGATATTCCGGAGTAGAAAGGTTTATAATGTAATCCGACCGGTCACTTTATTCGTTAAGGAATTACATGAGATCATGAGGTAATATTTTAGGGACGGATTGATATAGAATTTGAATGATTTTTTATAATTAAAATTGAATTTTGATGTGTATAAAATATTCGATATGAATGGGAAGATGACCGTTTCAGCGGTATAATAAATATGGATTTAGAGATGATATGCAACACTGACTGCATTATTGTCTTCCTATGATATGCAACACTGGCTAAATTATTGGTCACAAAGTGGATAGAAATAGAGAATCCTCATCATATTTCATATTTCATATTTCAATTTCAATGATGGAGTGTGTTTTATTTTCTTGTCCTGTTTAAAGAATATTTAGTTTACAATATCGATAGGTCAACTCTTGGAGTTAGGAACAAAACATATGACTCAACCATTAATTGAAAAGCAAGTTTAGGCGATTTATACACGATCGACAAACTTATCTAATAAGTTAATTAAAATAATTTCCCACGATACATGAATACATGATCAACTTATATGACTTATCAAATAATTCAAAAGATAAGATTGATTAAAAAGGTGTGAAATTATCACAATATATCTGAGATTCTGACACATCCGCATGAGTGGGAATGAGGGATTAACACCTATATTTATGACATAGCTAGGTCGGCCAAGTAATCAAATTTGTTTGAGTTCGTACTTTGAACTTTGAAGTACTATTGTGAATGGAAGAAAGCATTTTTATATTCATTTAATTGAAAAACAAGTATTACAAGGCTCATACCTACGTTGTTAGAAATACATGTATAAATTTCCCACACATTTTAAATTTAAAAAATAAAATAAGAATACTTTATCATAAAATAATAAAATAATAATACTTTTATTTATAATTGAATGTCATGAGATGTAATTTTAAATTATCATCTGAATATTCTAATATTAAAGTTAGCTTAAAAATGAATACAAATATAAATATAAAGTTTTAATCAGAATAATAAAAATAGTAAAGTGAGAAGTTTAGGACGGTATAGAAGAAGTAATATACATTTATTAACTTAAAGTGTTGCTTTTTTATATCCTTTTAACACATAAAAAAATAAAAAATAAAATTATATATACATATATATATATAATTGAATACAATAAAAAGTGAAGAATAGAATATAATGATAAAAGTTTAAGTTTTGTTATATAAACATTAAACAAGTCATGTACATTAGAGAACTTAGGGAAAAATACTACACCGGCCACAAGTATCAAATCGACGTCATTCTTAATCTTCACGTAACCATTAACATCCGGAAAAATCATACAACTTGACAGCTCAAGTGTCCTTTATCGGACGCGTGAGTTTCATGGTTTGCAACGTCTAACTGTTATAGCTCGAGCATGTAGCACAAGTGATTCTCTATTTGGGTCTGATCCGCTTTGAAGTGGATCTATTTCGGTGTCATTTAGCCACGCTATATTTTGAGAAAAAACACTAGTTCCCTTGTACAATTTCTTGAAACTTAGGTGAAACAATGCTTGAAAATTGCATGAAAATGATATGTACTACTATACACATATCTGCATTTGTTATCTAATAATATTACAAAGTCAACATTCTAATAAGCTCCAATACTTGATCTAGCGGTGATCATTCTCCGTTGAAAACTTAAACCACCCAACATACAGAGTAATCAATAATCCTGCATCATCTACACCTAAGATGCCCTTTAGAATGAATCTTGGGGTAGCTTATACTATTAAACAAACCAACAATTGACTAAAATAATTGAATTATTGTACCACATAGCATCTTTCAACCTTGCTAGGAGGCACAACCAATTAAACATTTATAAACCAGTTGTATATTCCATGGACCTCAAGATCCCTATAAATGAGAGCTTATTTCTCCCCAGTTATTGGACAAGATTACAAGAAGAAAATTTTGTAGAGTTGACAAAAGATTAAAAAAGAAAATGGGAATCTGTTCTTCTGTTGAATCTCCTGTACATGATGATACTAGTACTTTTGGTCATGAAAATGCAGTTTACTACTCAGAGATCGACCCTTCCATTCATCAATCTGCGACAATTGGTTCTACATTTTCTCATGCTGGAAGTAAAGGAATAAATCAAGATGCTTCCATCATCTTCCAGGTACAAATCTTGGTTTTCACCTGAAATATGAAAGTTCGAACTTGCATAGTTGCATACATGGTTAGATAATATCGGTTTCATGTAAAAATCTGATGAGTTATTCCTAATAGAAACAAATTGCTATATTGGCAGGGGTATGGAACTGAAGATGGAGTCCTTGGAGCAGTTTTCGATGGCCATGGTGAAAACGGACATATTGTGAGTACGATGGTGAGGAACAGGCTGCCTTTGTTGCTTCTCAACCAAAGAAATGCCTTGGCGAAGATCAGTTCATCACCGGTTAACTGCACTAAACATAATGGTTATGATAGATCATTATCTAGCAAGAATTTCAGTAAATGGAAAGAAGCTTGCGTCAGCACATTCAAAGTGTTGGACAAGGAAATCAAGCTTCTTGATAACGTAGACTGCTCCTACAGTGGAACCACAGCTGTTGTTGTTGTAAAACAGGTAATTTTTAACTTAAAACTACATGTTCCCTTGCTTTTACCTGTAGCTTTCATGTTAATATGTTTATCGAATTATCGTGACCTGCTAAAACGCCGATGTGTATGATTGTTAATCACGAGGTCCAGTAGACTTAATATGTGTATCAAAAGCTCACAACATAACATCCGTGCAGGGTAATGAACTTGTCATAGCAAATCTTGGCGATTCACGTGCTGTTCTGGGAACAAGGACGGATAATGGAATCCAGGCGGTTCAACTGACTACTGATTTGAAGCCTGGAGTACCTGGTAAGAATTTTCATTTCATCTATACGTTTGAACTTATGATATGTGTGGGATAAATTAGTCCAATGAATTTGTTTATCTGACAATTTGATCATCCTGCAGCTGAGGCAGAGAGAATAAGGAAGTGCAATGGGAGAGTACTTGCACTGAAAGAAGAATCTCACATTGAAAGAGTATGGCTCCCTCATGTAGATTCTCCTGGACTCGCCATGTCACGAGCATTTGGTGATTTCGTGCTAAAGAACCATGGCGTAATCGCAACACCAGATGTATCATTTCACCACATGTCCACTAATGATCAGTTCCTTGTCCTGGCCACTGATGGGGTATGTTCAAAAGCCAATTGTAACCTTTTTAGTTCTATTTATAAGTATTCGACATTAATATTCGTGCTCAATTACAGATTTGGGATGTGCTTAGCAACGATCAGGTCATAGATATAGTCTGTTCAGCTCCTAATGAACAGATGGCAGCAAAGGCAGTTGTGGATGCTGCAAGTGGTTCATGGAAAAAGAAGTTTCCTAACTCAAAGAGAGATGATTGTACAGCTATTTGCCTCTTCTTGCAAAGATAAACAATGTTAGTAATTTGTAAGTAGGTTCTTATACTCGAATAGGCTTAATAATCGACAATGTTTTGCTGGTATTGTTGAAGCTTGCCTATCGTATCATGATGTAATCATGGTTCAATGTTTCTCGTGTTATCTGGAAAGTTTCCGTTTTCCAATTGATCGAGATGTGAAACATACATAATGCATACTATGTATAGTTACAAGCTTTAAGTGTATCTTACCCTGATGTAATACTCATATATAATCCTGTGAGGGTGAGTGATTAACCTGTAATTGTTCTAGTATGCTAAAATCAGAAAGAATAAACTGGTTTTATAAGGTTTTGAGTTCTGTAAAATCACTTCATCTTCAATGTTGGATTGCTCATTGAGTTGTTTAGTTGATCTGAAATACAGTACAGCTTTATTGAAGCCGAGTTAGAGTATCTTTTCACAACCTTGATGGCTTGATGAGTACAAAAATGAAAGCTGAAAGGTATTTTTATCATGCAAATACCCTGACCTCAATGGCTCCTCAATTAACAGGACATGTAATAGGTACTCCATGAATTGAGCACTATTCAGATAGAAGCTGATCATATGTAAAATCAAGACCACAAGGTTGGTGGGTATAAATGCATAACAAATTCACAAGTTCTTCGTTATGCTTTACGAGGTAATCTAGTCAAGTTTGGATTAAATTGAAGGATCGGAATAATACAGAAAGTGTGCATGAATAATGAGTTAGAGAATTGCTACTGAATATAAAGAGAGTTTACTATTTTTTAACAGACTATTTTTACAGAGTAATTAAATAAACAAACAAATATTATAATTATAGCGTAAACAATGGAGTTTACTAGTTAAGAATATCAATATTTTACATAAACGTAAAAATGTATTTTCGTTAAATATTCACACTATCCGCCTAAACGACACACTTTTTTCGAGGACTTTTTTTTAAAAAAGAAAAACGAATAAATATGATAGAGTTAATTAATCAGCATTTAAGTATGATGCATACATGGTGAAGAATGGAAAATGAAATGATGACTAATTTACATCCGAATAATAATCCAATTTTTTGTAAACAAATGATTACTTAATAAAAATATCAGTTATACGATGAAAAGGAGAACTCATTAATATTAACTTAGCAGATTTATTGTTTTTATCGCCAAATAGTCTCCTTATTTAGTTATGGTAGATGTAAGACATGATGATGTTAACAATTAAATAAAAATAAGATATATTGAGGAAGTTTTAGGAGATACGATTTTATAGAGAGAGTAAAAGTGAGGGACTAACATTACAATTTTAACAAAAAACATTAACGATTTTATCAAGAATATCAGTAATTTATACATACATAAAAAAGTGATATGAAATGTACACTCATAAATATTACTCGCATTACTTAAAATATTATACATATAATTAATAATATTAATCTGTCTTGCCGGACTCTTATTAATAGACGTCTTTTTTAAGACTTTGTGGATATTAATTACTTAGTATTATATAAGGAAATATGCTAATAATGAAATAAAGAGAAAGAATGTAACAAGTAACATCAACTAACCTATCTGACTGAATTGCACATATAGAAGAATTGAAGGACTGAATTGCAATGATCCAGAAAATCAGGGACAGTCGTTATAAATTACTATTATATTGTTTTCTGTTTAGACTGCTTGTGCATTTTGTATCATGGGTGGTCCATCCCAAATATATCGGGCTCCTTTGTTTAGTACTTCACTATCAAATGGAACGTTATCGTTTTCATATGCGGGAATTAAGTTGACAATATGATCTGCCAAGCACTGAGATAAATCTCTTCTCATATTAGAAAAGAAATTATAAATGTGCTTTTTTAACTATTGAAAGATGGAACGGAGAAGGAATTTCATACTTGCTCAACTCCACTGTCATTATTTTGAATTTTTACTTATATATTCGGTCAAAAGCTTCACTGAAATTTTATAAAAATATTTTTTGTATTGGTCAAATTTGATTTTTTTTATTACCATATTAACTAAGGGATTGGTTGGTATAGAATTTGTGTGGTCATTTTCAATTGAAATTGAATTTTTTGTGTACAAAATATTCAATTTAAGTGGGATGGTCACTCTAATGATATAATAAACGGGCCTAATTAACATCGCGATTGACGAACAAGCATGCATAAATTGTCAATTCACGATCAAATTGAAAGGGGATTGAATGTTGTCCAAATTCAAGGGCACATCACATGGCAACTGTTACCACTTACCAGTAGGACCAACGGCAGCAAAAATGAATTGGTCTTTGTGTTTAATTAACTTGAAATATACACCATCAATAATTCCACTCGTTTTGTCATGTTGTCATATAGATTCATGAAGATTCCTTCTCAACTTGTTGCTTGCATCCCTATTCTCCCTCATCTATACGGTTTGGTCTGGAATATTGAGTGAGCACCAATGGACGTTTTATCGTTTATATACCTATAGCCGTATTATCAACATATCTCTATAATCAATCATGTACCCCATTCAAGAAGAATAAATCTTTTTAACCAAAGTGAGAATTTGCCACTTATATAAACAGTGGGGAGTGTCGTATATTTAAATTGATGTTGTGACGTGTTTGGATCAATACATATCAACACACTAGCTAGTTGGAATTAGGCTCGACTAAGTATTCACATCTCTTGTGATTTTTTTTTTATCTACTACGCCTTTTGATTTCTATTGATACATCTCTCACAATCTTGATTGATAATTTCTATGATATTTATATAAGATATGTTCCGTATAAGTTAAATGCAACAATTGGGTGTCAATGTCAACTTGTATGATCAATCCGTATGGATACACTACCTCGACATATATAGATATGATATATATGATAGTTTGTTCATGAAATGGAATGTGCATTTTCAAGATGACTTGGTAGTTAATGATGATACGTACAATTCAAAATCTATTGTGAAATAACGTAACATAGAGGTTGAAGTCTCCTGACAGATATGAAAAAAAGGGTTCCCTTTTTTGGTTAAGTTAAAACCTAAAATATTTCCAACAAGTGTAATTTGCTAAAATTATGCAAAAGTACATAATATTTGTGGGAGTCGAACCAGTTGCATTATGTTTGAAACTAAAGTTCACTCTCTTACAAAAACACTCCCTCATTAGTGGCCTAGGTTATCAAACTCAATTCAGTGATTCAGTTTAGTTCAGTTTAGTTTATTTTAGTCCATTTTAATTTAATCGAATTCAATATAGTTTGGTGTTAATCTCTACTTAATACTTTGTGTACATAATTATCAAACATAGTTGCAATTTTTGACAAAGTATAAAGTTTCACAATCAAGCCACATTGTCACCCTCTTAATGGGTGAACAGTACACATGTAATTAATTATCTATAGTTGCATAACATATACACTGATAACTAGTGATTGCGATGTTGAAAATGAACGGGAGAAAAAGTTCGGAAGGTCATGCTTACATTACATGGGCGCGTTATCATGAGGTGCACTCTTGAATAATTGGACACCATATATTTCAACCACCGTTACTCCTGCTTAAGACTCACTCATCTTGATTCTTAGATATTCCCACCGGTTCAATTTAGAATTCTCGTCTTTTATTTTAGACTGTTCTAATTTAAAATTTTCATTTTTTTAAATAAAAACCTCTCTTTTATTTTATACATTATCTCTTATACTTTATTCACTATTTCTCCTACTTTATCCAATTACATTCATAATTTATTACCTTCTTTCATACTTTATCACTTGTACCCATTATGTGAAATTTCCAAACCGAGACGGAGGAAATATATCGTAAATATCTTTCATTTTTTTTCAGTTTTAAAGGTGCAATGTTACAACTAGCTACACAAATAAACCCTGTGAGTCTAAAACCCTTTTTTCCCGATACTTATCGGATATCATAGGGACGAAAAATACACGATTGCACTTATACAAGCCTTGATATTGTATTTGATATAGATATCTTGTCACATGATCATGAAATTAAATCCATTATAGCAATTAGCAAGCTGGATTGAAGTTTTCATTCATCGATTCAAATTATAGTTTGGAATAACAATTTTGGTGATTATAATTTCACAACATAATTATTATTTCAATTAAGTGTGATCATGGATTAATTATTTTATTCTAACCAGACAAAAATGAGAAATTTATTCATGATCAAGGCAGTATGAAAGCAACACATACTGGATATCTTATGTTGGACATGTTACCAGGGCCCTTGCGATAAAATTTTATACTACTGCTACTAATCATACTATTACAAAATATCCAATATTGCCTCATAACGTCAGTCGTATTGAAACAAGCAAAGATGAAGTATGGTCCTGCACCATACGATCTCTCGGTTGTTGTCTTCTTCCTCAATCTAATTGGATGATTGGATCTCTGATGTCTATTGATAGTTTGTAACAATCCAAACAATCTAAGTATGTTTCTTAAAATGAAATGTACACTCAAAGTTTTTCAATTTTTAAGTGTGATCTTTCCCTGATACCTTTCTCAATTCATTTTATGAGTAATAGATACACATACTACAAGTGATTTGTTGTGTTTGAGTATATAATTTTCAAAAAAGAAAAAATATGTTTTCCAATGTTTGTGATGGATCGAATGGGCTTTTTCGACCCTATACTCATCATTCATGCGCATGGAAGATTTCTACACCTGAGGTATCAATTCTAACATTCATGCAGATCAATCTCGCATTAACTTTGAACAAATTATGAAAGAGAAGCCTCAACTATAGTATAGCATCTCAAATCCTTAAATTCTTAGAAAAGGACTAAGGGAGGTGTTACAATTTTAAGTTGAAAATAAATTAACCCCATATAAGTGGGCACTAGATTATTTAAATGGTGCAGTTTGGGCCAGTAATATAGGAGTATTGAATTACAGAGCCAATCAGGTAGAAACACAAGTCAATATAATCAGTGTCGATCGCGTAAGAGTTGGATTCACGTCAAATAAACTTTCCACCAATTAAGTCATCATGATAGTAATAAATTTTTGCCTCCGATAAAGTAGATAAAAATCGTTTCTTTCGTTCAACAATCAAAATGCATTTTCAATATGAAAATCGGGTGAGTCCAACCAAGAACACATTGGAATAGTTACAGAATGGAATTTGTGAAGGAATACAGTAGATAAAAAGGAAAACGTTTGTATATTAGGAGAATTCTATTTACACTGATTTTGATCGAATTTAGACTCATTGCTCCAGAATTTCAAATCAAATTTAAAGAACTTATATGAATAGAATATATTACTCATATCACAAAGTGCACCTTTATTTTTGGGAATCTACCTAAAAGAATTTCAGAGTTAAACGTATTTCATCTCGAACAATTTTAGGATGAATGATCAAGACGAGTGAGGTCAAAGTGTTCAAGAAATGATTTGTGTTTGTATAGTGAGACCATCATATCACACGGAGAGCTGTTTCTAAGAACATGAAAATGCAGCTTGTTGTTTTTTGAAAACGACAAATGTGCCTCGAACCCCCAACCAATACGACAAATGTGACTCGAACCCCCAACTTATTAGTTAGAGGTAAAACGCCTCATCAATTGAGTTACGTTTCATTGTAAGATGCATTTTATTGTTGATATGAGTAGCGTATGAATTCATTTAAATTATATTTGAAATTCAATACGTTGCAATAGTAAAAACTGGAAGAGTTATGATAATTGGAAAATCAGAAATTTATGAGAATTCTCAATCTTGTTAATTATTTTACTATAGTGATAATTTAACTACGTCTTTCTAAGGAATTTACAATTTTAGCCTTTCCGTTTTCAGTTATGTACACTCGCGCGCTTACTAAATGATGATGCGAAGCAGGAGATCTAACCAATCAGGTACGTAGACCAAATAGCCACGTCATCATCTCCTTTATTCTATAAATTCACACAAATCAGCTCACCTTCTAATATACCAAACGAACTCAATAATTTCCCCAAAATTATTCTATTCCTATATCTCTACAACATCACAATCAACACAGAAAGCAGAATCAGAATCCACCATTATCATCATCATTCACTGTAAACGACGAAGACGATGATTCGCTCCGTCACCGGCGTATTCCTCCTCCTTGTCCTCTCAATCGCCGCCGTGGTTGACAGCCGTGACAATTTCATCAGGCTTCCGTCGCAAGCTGCCGATGATGATGATTCCGTTGGCACCAGATGGGCGATCCTTTTGGCTGGCTCTAGCGGCTACTGGAACTATCGCCACCAGGTGATTAATTTCATCCTGCTTTTTTGATTTAGCTGTGTTTTTTTTGACTTGATCACGTTGAAAGAATGGATTTAATAGCATTTGTTGCGTAACGGATCGAACAGCTAGGAGCTAATTGTTCTTATAAGCTTGTGATGTTTCAATTTATTTGTTTTGTGATTTTGAATTTTTGAATTTTTGTAGTACGTGATTTGCTTATGGTGTATGTTACCTGTTTGATGGGGTGCTTGCTTTTACTTTGTCCTTTTCCTTCTCTGCTCGCTACTGCTTTTCGTTTGCGTTCCTTTTATGTTCGGCATAATTGTTCTTTACTTTTGAGGTTCTTAGCTTCATATGCAAGTTTCTAAAACTGAAAATATATCAGTGGTTACTGGTTAGTAAGTAGTAGTTGAACTAATACTCTGTATTAGTTACTATAAGTGCGGTTTATCTGGCTTACGTGATTTGTAGACCTATTGTGGGTCCCATGTCATTAGTATAAGAAGTTGCAGTTAATATTAGGAATCTCAAAACTCATTAAGACTAGTCAATTTGTGAGGTATGAAGTGCAACTCAGTTGGTAAGTTGGTAAGTTGGTAGTCGCTTCCCTCCAACCAATAGGTTAGGTGGGGGGTTCGAGTTACCTTTAGCTGTTTAAAAAAATAAAAGTTGTGAGGTATTCTCAGGTTTTACATGGTGAAATTGTGAACTCTGTTGGTTGGTAAAAGTAAATTGTCAAAACGATGTTTGTGCTTCTTTTATTGTTTATTTTTTGTTGTTTAGTAATTAGTATAGTACCTATTAGCTTGATTGAAGGACTAGACAAGATAACTACCATATGTAGTTATGTACTGTCATATAAGCAGTGAATGGTATCGAAGTGAATCCAACCTGCTACTGTAAAAACAAATATATTTCGAATCCTGTGAATAAAAATTCAGGCCTACATGAGCCCAAGATGATATGAGAATCTTGGTTACTGTCCTACTGATGTGAAAGAAAGAAAGAAAGAATTGTTAACAATGTTGTCAATACAAGCAACCTTTGGTTTGTCCATTTTGTGGAACCCATGTATTTTAATAGGTCCAAATTACTACAACTTAAATCTTTCGAACCTGATTGAGGAAGTCATCCGAGAGTTGGAGTTGAAAGATATATATACCAGCTAAGATTATCCTTAGCTTGTTCAATTACTGCTGGTTGAGGAGGTCCACTAAAGTTGTTTGAAGGTGAATAATGATATGTTCAATAACGTCACATATGGCCATCAATTTGACAAATGATGGTCCACTTCTCTTTCTTTTATTTATAATTTTCTTTTCTTTCTTTTTTTTGAATTATTCTCTATCTTTGGCCGAGGTGGAATGATTTCATTTTTGGATTTAACATAAGCAAGGCTAAGGTTCATAATCATCGAGTGCTAATTACTCAACAGACTGGTTTTTAGGTGCGTATTCGTTTCAGGCAGTACTAAATTGTTAACATAAACCCTGCTGCCTCCCGTGTGAACTTCTGGTTAGCTTCAATTGAATTAAACTGCAAACCTTGGCATGGAATTAGATATGGAGAAAGCATTACAGTTCACTGAGTACGACTACAAAATTATGAAAATAATCTTAGGGGCCAGTAAGGCTGAATTTATGTACATATTCAAGAATCGATTGTCCAAGAGACTGTTCATAATCTTAAGTACACCCTGCAAAACCTTTACATAATTCTTGTCCTGCCATTGTTAGTTGCTACTGACATAAGGCTTTCCCACATACTAGGCTGATGTCTGTCATGCATATCAAATCCTGAAGAAAGGCGGTCTCAAAGATGAGAACATTATTGTTTTTATGTACGATGATATTGCATACAATGAAGAGAATCCCAGGCCTGGAGTCCTCATCAATAGTCCTCATGGCGATGATGTATACAGGGGAGTACCAAAGGTTTGTATTGTTTCCAATATCTTCTACTTTGATTTGGAAGTTGACTTTCCTTTTTTCTCATGTTGTTCGTTTTGTATGGCAGGATTATGTTGGCGATGAGGTTACTGCCCACAACTTCTTCGCTGTGCTTCTTGGAAACAAGACTGCGCTGACTGGTGGTAGTGGAAAAGTTGTTGATAGTGGTCCGGATGATCGTATTTTTATCTACTATACAGATCATGGTGGCCCAGGAGTACTTGGTATGTAGTATCATCTCAGTATCAACCCTGTTCTTCGTTCTCATCTTTTCTCGTTATCATATTATTGCCTGGCTGGGCCTTTTCGTTGCGCTAACAGAAAAGTTTAGTCCTATCTACACTCTTCATCTGTGAATTGCTTTTAGTACCTCTGTTTGTGTATTGGTGTGTCTTGTTATAATTAATAATTACTGTTTATACTCAAGCTTGTTTATCCATTTTGTGGTGTGTATTCAGGGATGCCTACAAGTCCTTACATATATGCTAATGACCTGATCGAGACTTTGAAAAAAAAGCATGCCTCTGGAACATATAAGAGTCTGGTAAATTAATTTTTGTCTATGACTGTTAGACAATCAATCATCCACAAACAAGATCTGAATAATTTTATTTGTTGAAGGTATTCTACCTTGAAGCTTGTGAATCCGGAAGTATTTTTGAAGGTCTCCTTCCTGAAGGCTTGAACATATATGCAACAACTGCATCTAATGCAGATGAAAGTAGCTGGGGAACTTACTGCCCAGGGGAGTATCCTAGTCCGCCCCCAGAGTATGAAACTTGCTTGGGTGACTTGTACAGTATTGCCTGGATGGAGGACTGGTATGCCTAATACACTAGATTTCGACTTTTCACTGCTAATGTAGGTTGGAGAAGTTATAGTAGTAGTATATACTAGAGTAAATAATTCACTTAATTCTCATCATTAACATGGACTACTAGGAAATATATAAATTGTTACTATTATCATTCATAACTTTTAAGAGTCCAAACGAACCAAGTTCATGGTTTAAACTTAGTTGATAAATGTTCCAGTCTTTTTCTGGAGAATAGAATTATAATTTTAACATTCAGAATAGAGTAATTTAATGATTTGCTGTTGTTTTATAGTTTACTCATTTTTGTTGTGGTCTCATTATGAACAGTGACGTGCACAACCTTCATACTGAAACTCTGAGGCAGCAGTATCAACTGGTAAGATCTGGTTAATAAATGTCCATACTACAGTTAATTGAGTGTGTTGCATACTCTTGGAAGTTGGAAATGAGTTTTTTTGGGGATCACTTCGGATTTCCTGTTTCTACTAGTGAGTTCTCTTACTATTATCTGGTGGAAAATGAATTATGTAGGTAAAAAAGCGTACAGCTAACGAGAACGGTTATTATGGATCCCATGTCATGCAATATGGCGATCTCAAGCAAAGTGTGGACAATTTGTTCATGTATTTGGGTTCAAATCCTGCTAATGATAATTTCACCTTTGCACCTGACAATTCCCTAAGGCCACCCTCCAAAGCTGTTAATCAGCGCGATGCTGATCTTGTACATTTTTGGGATAAGGTACGTGCAACTCTTGTTTAAAATAGAACACAACAACATCTTTTTTATTTTAGCGGAAAACTGTTCCAAGGAGGATACTTCTAGTCATATCAAGCTAAATAGAGATTGAATGTCAATTTTGGCTGGATACTCATATTCAACCACTCTTCATCTTTTTATTGATAGAATTTAAATTTGGAATTAATATTTATCTGAATCTCAATCTGCTAGAGCCTGTAAAGCAATTTGGTTTCACATCTATGGGGAGCATATACCATAAATTGATTAAGATGCTGAACAGAGGATCTGAAACGTGCATTGCATATGAAATTGCATCAGTGTGTAACTGTTCAGATGTGGCAAACGATTCATGTGGCTTATGAATGCATCTTTCCGCTGATCAACATTTTTCTTTGATGACCCTGACAGTTCCGAAAGGCTCCTGAAGGATCTGCTCGGAAAGCTGAAGCTCAAAAGCAACTCTCAGAAGCTATGGCTCACAGGACACATATTGACAACAGCATCAAACTAATTGGAAAGCTTCTTTTTGGAATTGAGAAAGGCCCTGAAGTGCTAAAGGCTGTTCAACCTACTGGCGAGCCTCTTGTTTATGATTGGAGTTGTCTTAAATCGCTGGTAAGTTGTAACATACCCAATCTACTTCACTTCTCATTCTGCTTAATGGTTGATGGTACTAATCAGCATGAAGTTATGTTGTTCCATTGCAATAATCATAATATAAATTCAATACCAAATAAGTTGAGTTGAGATCGTGCCTCATTGATAACATTATGGTCAATCCAATACTTCGGTTCTATTATATACTCATTCCCATGTATACTAACTGAAGTTCGGTTTTACCTATAATTAAGTTATTAATGTTGCAACACACTTGCTTGCATCTCCTTGATGTATTCTGATTTTGCTAAGAAGACGGCCCTGTTGTATATCTTTGCAGGTCAGGACTTTTGAAACCCACTGTGGATCACTTTCCCAGTACGGGATGAAGCACATGCGTTCCATTGCGAACATATGCAACGCTGGTGTGACGAAGGAGCAGATGACTGAGGCATCAGCCCAAGCTTGTACCACTTTACCATCCAATTCTTGGAGCTCCCTCCACCGAGGCTTCAGCGCTTGATCTTCAAGGTAAATCCGAAAGTGCCAGTGCTGAATTCTCTTCTAGATCATTGATTGTGGGCTTCTAAAATATAGATAACAATATTATGATCAAGGCACACTTATTATTATTGTGCATGTATATAGCCAAGAAAGGGCAAGTAGAATTCCCTTGCTGGAACATTTATATCATTTTGTAAATAATCTCCGTATATTTTCTACGCAAGTATGTATATCATAGTATGTTTTAAGGCTAAATGTTGTAAAAATGAAGTATTTGGTATGCAGCTTTTAGCTTGTTCAAATGGATCCATCCATATAGTATGTTCTTGTTCATACTAACTGAGTAGAAAGAAGGATGTACCGGAACAAATTTGGATTAACGTTAAGGTCAATTTTAGAGGTACTGTACATGCTGCTTGTACAACTGACAGCCTAGTACTTGGTGCTTCTCTTCCAAATCAGTTTATTAATTGATACAGTGACTTTGTATTTGATTAAAATAAGATGGTTAAATTCTATGTTAGGGTTACTATGGTCTACAATAGAGGAAAAATGGAAATCGTGAATAATTTAGGGGTGGGCATCGGCAGGAAATTCGGGATTTGAAATTTTGGGAATGGGAATTCGAGATCGGGACAATTATTTCACATCACAATCCCGTCCCAAATAAAATCGGGATTTTTCGAGATTGGGACTTCGAAATTCGAGCGGGATCGGACGGGATTTCGGGATCCCGAATAAGTCTAATGCATATTCATCATCTAATTCGAATCTTGAGTTGTTTCTACTATTTTTAAACAAATGTTGGCAACATAAGATATTCAATTTGAACTTTAAACATCATTATATCTGTAATGTCACAATAATTAAACCAACAAAAAAATTTAAAGACTTAATTTGCTTCAAAAGTCAAGAATATCCATGAATGATATAAAAATTGTAGCGTAAATAAATAACTTCAATCTAAAAAACATTGAACTATCAAAATAAATTAAATGATTCAATTCTACATATAAAGTATAATAATTTCACTATTTTATATATATTTTATATAAATATATATTAAAATCGCATTTGATCTTAAATCCCAATTGGGATGTAAAATCAATCACAATCCTGTCCCGAAATTTAATATGGGAGTTCGGGATTTTTCCCAAACGGAATCGGGTTTTTGGGGATAAAATCATTTGGGATCGGAATTTTCCCAATATCCCATCCCAAACGTCCACCCCTAGAATAATCTTCAATCGAGATGCTAAACGAGGAATCAATCGTGGAAGATTGTTGGTATTTCTAACATCATAATCTCTAAAGCTGAACTCTTTCTCGAATCCGAGCCTAGACTAAATGTGTGACAAATACAATGAAGAAACAAAGAGCATTTTTAAGTGTCTATTCAGGAAGAAAAAGTCTATAAGAAGACCGGCTTTTTCATTAGAAATAGGAAAGATTTATTTTTTAAATTTATATTAATAGTGTTCAATATTATGAGAATTTTTTTTATGTATAGTGAGATGTGAGATTTAATTTTATATCTGTATCTGTGAGATTAATATTGTGCATGTGAGTTTTTTGCATCTGACTGTGAATTTTAATAACTGGGTAAATTAATGTCGTTTCTGTGAGTTTTTATAACTGGGGATATTAGTATCATATCTGTGAATTTTATATGTGGGAAAATTAGTGTAGTATTCGTATATGTGAAATTTATACACATTTCGTGATATAAATAGATTTATTTTAAATTTCACAAAATCTTATGAGAAACGGTGTTTATATAGAGACGGACCATGTTACCAATAAACATATACATGTTATTAATTAAAATACCAATATTCTCGATATTAGAGTATTTTCATATTAAAACAATATTTATTTTCGAACATGCTCATCAATGTTGTCTTTGTCACCAGTTTCTTTGCCACCGGTGGCGGTTCACGAATCACAAATTGACAATAGAAAAATACCATCCACTAATTAGGCAATTCTAGAAGACAACATGCTTGAAAGTTGAAAGTTCCTTTGCTGTACTCTGTATTTCCCAGACATATCATCATATATTTTGTTTTTCCTTGGAAGTAATCTAATTGATGTTGTGTTTTAAGATTGAAGTTTAGAATCTTCATCTATGGTTCTATATATAAACTATACCCCTATGTATTCAAGTTGTTGCAAAAGAGGGATTCACGTTGTTGCAATATAGGGGTTCGTTGATATGAAACTGTTATTTACATCCATGTTTTACCTTCTAAATTTATGACAAGGACCAACGCATACGGCTGTCTATTTTGACAATTTCATTACATGGCTGTTCTAGATTCATCCTTGTTTGGAAAACTCAAGTTCATGCATGATGCAACGAATCACTTCCCTATGTTGGAAACTCAGGTAGAAACTGAAATCATACAAGGGCGGCATCTATCAATCTTCCTTCTGAGCAACTATTTGAACATAAGCATTAGTACAGATTCAGATCATTTGTGAAACATGTTTCACATCTCAAAGCTCAAACTTCTACTCAACATCTGTTCCTACTCAGAATCTGAGTCCACACAGTTTCCCATGGCCTTCAGCCCTCTTGGTCTCTGAAAATATAAGAGGCGGAATTATTAGCATATTGTGTAGAGGCGAGAAAGATGAACTTGGTTGTTAAGATATACAGTTTTGTGCATCTTCCATAGATATAGATGTCACGGAAATATGCATGATCTAACAATGATGCTAACATACAACACTTCATGTGGATGTGTAAAATGATTTTGAATGTTCGCCTAACATTGATGCTAAAAGTGCGACATAAAATTGAGAAGCACAATATCCAGGAACTGAAAGTGAAGGCTGAAATTATAACAAGAATGAATACCTTCTTGGTAACCTTCTTTTCCCGAACCTCATACCGCTCGAGGGTCAAGTCGCATAACCATGTGCCCGGACTAACCAACTGCAAACATAGAAGAAATAGGTGTATGAGGAAATGTTTGACATAGCAACACTTCACAGCAAAATAATTCAAATGTACTCCGACTTGTTTTGTATGAGATGAATCAGGATTGGGTTGAATTGACTTAATAGAAAGAAAACAGTTGGAATTTTAATTGGAAAAGCAATATTATAATACTTACAATATGAATAAAATAGACCAAGTTAAGGTCCCCTTATTTAAGTTAAGGGTCACAAGAACCTAAACAATGTGCTGTCTGTGTCATTATGCTTATTTAATTGGCATTATGGTAATCAAAGACAGATGGTTTCTCCACTAAAGTAAAAGAAGTCCCCACCAGTACCAATAGGTGGGCTGGCATATTCCAGAAAAATAATTGAATAGGAAATTGGAAAATGAAAAACCAATTAATAAAATAAAAAGTAGAATACCAAATTCTAAAAATCAAAGAATTGTTGACTATTACAGTTTCATGCGCCATCTGTTTTATTTTCAATTGGATAGAAACGAACACATTGCAACAGGTGAAGTCAGCCACAACCAACAAACATAAACTTGCGTACCTAAATTATGAGTTCTAAAACAATCCCCACTTTCTTTTAACATCTAAATTATAATAACTCTTTAGGTGGAACATCTTGATTCCCATTAAAGTACTACCAGACTAGTAGATAGTATGTTCAGCATACATGAGTTGGTAGTCTTACCTGTTTGTACCTTCAAATCAGATAAAGTTAAATTCATTTATACCGACTCTTACTGGTAAATTTCTTATGAAATTCTCTATCTATGAGTATATGGGGTTTTCAAAGAAAGTTATTAAAGGTCCAGTTTAGGTGAATAAGACTTCTAACCTAATGTCATGGCCAGACATTTCAAGGTGCTTGCGGAATTACTAAGATATTTTGTGAACTTCAAGATGCTAGATATGTGAACTGTATGGATCAATATGATTACTGGTTGGAATGTACAGACTGTTCAAATGGAGCTCATAAAAGTTGTCGCCATATGCTTTTCTTGATACAAAAATATTCTTTGCCCCCAAATAATCTTTTATCAAATGTACTTTTGAAGACAAGAGTGATAATCATGGTGGAGAAAGATTGACTTGAAAATTTTTGTTTAGAGTAGGCACAGAGAAAAATGATGAACATAAACTACATAGCATGTGAACAACTGTAATATGAAGACTCAAGCCTGGGATGTGCTTGATAAGACAAATAACAGTTAATCCTATAGCAAATGTTACAAAATCATTTCATTGAGCTCATATCTTATTGCTTTGATCACATGATCCTCTCCATTATGGCTAATCAAGGAAAGGATTTCAGTTACTAAATTAGTGATTCCAATCCTCTACCAACTTAATGAATTTGAAAACAAGCAATCAAACTCATAAATTACATACTTGGTCTACCTATCAAGCACAGATTAGTAATTAACAGCTGGAAAGAGAAAACTTACATTCAATGTCCTCTGGATGAACTTTGCTCTCTTTTTGGGTCTTTGAGGGAGCTTGGACCCTTTGAGTATCATAAAGTCCTCTTCTTTCTCCTTGTTAGTCAAGGCGATCACAAACTTAGGTGGCCACATGGCAGCAATAGCATCACCTC
The DNA here is from genome assembly GCA_036897095.1 of Plantago elongata. Classification (NCBI taxonomy): domain Eukaryota; kingdom Viridiplantae; phylum Streptophyta; class Magnoliopsida; order Lamiales; family Plantaginaceae; genus Plantago; species Plantago elongata. Next base: position 19,725 of record JAYMSP010001251.1, read on the forward strand.
CGGACGAAGACCCGCCTTTTTTACCATCATCCGACGACCCGGAACCGCCGCCGCCTTGCTGGTGGTGGTTGTCATTATGATGTGTGCTATTGGTATGGTTGTTCTTGCTGTTATTTTGGTGGGTGATATTATTATTTGTACCTATGGCACCACCTTTCTTGTTGTCCCCTCTATCCGGGGATGTCAATCCCCTTATTCCATTGCTCCTCATTCCAATTGAGCTCTCAGAATTCCTACAAGCACCATATGAAATCAGACACACACAGAAACGAATTAGTACTAAAACATCATATATTCTTCAAGTCACTCTTCTTTTCCTACACAGAAATATTTAGCACAAGTCCAAGCAAAGAGGTTATAATAATTCTAGACTAATTATCTAAAACGTGATTATTATATTTAATTAATTAACAACATGATGGTAAAAAGTGAAAAGAACTGGAAAATTAAGAGAAATGACAAGAATACCCTTGTGGGGCTAATGACTTTGGATCAGAGGATGGGCGACCAGTAGCGTAGAAAATGGAGGAGATTTGTTGGGAATTAAGAGAGATGTGGTTCTGATTTTGGGTCAGCTATAAATTACAAAAAGGGTCAATCAAGATATATAAGGACTCTTATCTTTTACTTTGTTTTTTCTCTCTCTCTCTCTATGTGCGTATGAGTCTAATATGTGCAAAATGCAAATACAGCTGAGGAGAATACCCTTGACATGGAGAAAAGGAGATGTGTAGGTGGTTACTGGCTGAGTTTGGACCATTGGATTTAAATCCGTAACGCATTTTCAGATGGTTTACGTGTCCTAATCTCACAAATTGTGCGTGGATCTAACAATAGAAAGTAATGGGGAGAATGGAGTTGAGGACAAAACGGTGGCCCACTTTCCCAAATCTCCATTTTTACCCCTGCCCATCGAAATGGAAAATAGTGCTTCAACACTTCTATACAAGAATACTAACTATCACAAATATCATTATCACTTTATATATGTTGAACGTCGAAGTTCGAACCACCTTAACCGTTTCCTAAAAAATTATTACCACTTTATATGGACTTCGAAAGAACAAGACTTGATCAGAATCAAGATGAAGAGACAAACTTTGCTATTGAACATCTGCCTCCATATGAGACCGACTTGACCAGGTTACAACAATATCATCATGGAAGTTTATTATGCAATGTGGGAGAAAGGAGAAAGGAAAAATATGATAAGATTAAAAATACATCCAAAATAAATCATATAAACCAATATAAAAGTCGTTTGCAAAAAGTCACTATCATTCAGCAATGTATGAGCCCGTATTGAGCCCTCCAACGAAGAAAGATGCAGTGTTATTAATAATATTATAAATGTAGGATAATAGATTAGACCTTTTCTCCTCGAGGGATAAAGAAAAAAAGATAGATAATCATAAACCACTAGTCTATTATCTTCCTCTACGATGATGTTGCCCATCAACCACCCTGAATTTTTTCTTTTCTTTAGAAGAAGATGAAATTTTTAATTAAAAAAGCCCAAAAAGGCAAATTACAATACGCATCCGAACCGAATGAGATTTAACCATACTATAGCTATAAATACAACCTAAAAACATATCATAACGAAAAATAAAATAACATTTCTCAAAAAAAATAATAATAACATTACCCTATGTAATCCTGACAGAAATAACACCAAGATTAAAGCTCAGCCTAAAAGATAGAAGGGGAGGCGGGTCAATCTTGTCAAATTCGATAATGGCCCTAGAACTTTCAATTTTCTGAAAAACACCCACCAAGCAAAAATCACACATCTAAGGTATTATGAATTATGATTACTTACTTTACCCAAATATCCGCGGGTTGTTTAGAAATGAATTAACCAAGGTATGCTATATTTAGTTGCAACGCTGGCTCAAAAGATATCCCTTCCATTTAAAATGTTAAAAAAAAATGAATAAATGATTGAGTATTTCAATTGTCTCTTTCTCGGATTATGACCGCTCAAATGACACTTATATGGCAAGTATATAAAATCGTTTACGGAAATGGCACGAAATTAGTTACTTCGATAATGATGACTCACATTATTGCACAATATATCACATTCACTTCAAAATAATAATTTGAGATAGATAAAAATATATACCAAAGTCTAGATTAAATAGAGACGAACCTATCTTGTAAAAAACTCATCGATTCATGACTATTATATCAACTTCGATGCTTTTCTCATATTACAAATAGTACAAAAATACATTATCGATTCTTTGATACCATTTTTTTAATTTTTTGAGAAATACGGAGGATAGTCGAACTAATTTGCAAATCGATTTAGGAAAACAAATTTCCCTTTACTCTCCAGGAGAATACCAGTACTAGCTAGGTTTTACCGTTTTTTTACTCCAATTTTTTTAACCTCCCCCAATTTACCGTAAAAAATGCAGAGCAAGGAAAACAAGCAAAAGAAGAGATGATCATAACTAAATAGAAATAATCAAACATTTCACCTCAAAATTCGATGAGACGGAGAAGCCGGACTTTGACGGAGATTCAAATGTCCGTTACTCTTCCCGTTCAGCTGGTTCGAGCTCTGATCCTTGTTACCGGTATTGTTATGCCGATCCGACGACCTCACAGCCCGCCGGTCGACCCTAGACCTCTGACCCGAACCACCGGACGGCTCGTTGTTACTGTCCTTGCCCTGGACCTTCATGCAGCGTAGCCTCTTCCTGTTTCCCCACTGCAAAACGAAGTCGGACGACGCCGTATTGGCTGATCTAGACTCCGATCTCAACAGCAATCCGTTCCGATTGGTTGAATTAGTACCGTTCCTCTCCATCACCTGTCAAAAATTAACAGTCAGTTTCAAATTTCCGCAACTTTTCTCACGATTGGAGGTAAAAAGTTTTAGCAATTCCGAATTCCGGAAGCAAAATGGAGATGCGTGGTGCTGTAAACTTGGTTGATTTGTAATCTGTTTTGGTTTTTCTCTAAACTGATTTTGGTTGAGACGTTTACTGCGATGAAATCAAGGTGAGGAGAATTCATTGATGTTAACGATTTTCGACAAATCGGAGCTAGTTCTGGAGGAAATTCCGGTGATGGTTTAGGAAACAGAACTCGGAATTGGAAATGGAGAAGGAGAAGCAATCTCGCCATTGCATTACCTTGAGCAGAGAGAATCTGAACTTCCTCTTCCAGAATCTGAGCTGCGATTCACACAGAAACCAAACGAAATCGTTAGTCACAAAGCACAATGCAAATTCTCCACCGATTTTGCTGATCTTATGTGATTCAACGCTTACCTCGACCTTCAGATTACAATATCACCGGTAAACGCAGAGATTAACAATAACAGCTGCAGATTACAGAACCAGTGAGATGATTGATTCCGGTGAATGAAATCAAAGCTCGAATTGTTCTACTTTTGTTAGCAGTTTGATTGTTTCTTGGAAAAGCATGAGAGATTGTGAGGAGAAATATTGAGGGAGAAAAGAGGAGTGATTTGTGTTTCTTCTTCTTGTTGTTGAGAAGGAATGAAATGAAAAGGAAAAAATGAAATAATTTTGTTTCTGATTTTTCTTTCAAACCACCATTTTTATACCCTCCCGTTTCTTGTTTGCATCTTCAGCCGTTGAAATATAATAATCCGACGGTCTGGATAGTTTCTGATCTTAGCTTTACCCGGCGTCATTTCTCACTCATTGAGTTGAGACTGGAACGTGTATTAACGGCGTTCCAAACTGATTTGACGGAATCTGTATACATTTGGAACATTGGATGATTTTTCGTGTCACATTCACAATCTAAATTGTTTTTAACTTATGATTCGAATCGATTGTACTTTAAGTTTAAGTTCGTTTATGGTTGTAGAATTACCGATTGTTATAAAGTTATAATCTTAAATTATTTTAAAATTCAAATATTTTTTTATTTGATTAAATTATAGATTGATTGGAATGCAATTCTAAAGAGTTAGCTTACATATCATGCTTATGGAGCAATTTGTAATTGAGTTATAAAAACATCTCGAGTTGAATAGTATTCGATTTTAAAATTTTAAAGTCAATACTTTATTCTTTTAACTTTAATCTTTATTTATTAAAATTACTATACAAACAAATCAAATGATCTTGAACCATCGTATACACACCAATTCACTTTCATACACCCTATATAATTTATAAATCTATCTAAAATAAAATTTCCACTACTATATTTAGTTATCACTAGTATGTCAAAATTCGGTCCATCAAGCTGCAAGTCAAACAATATGTTACGGGCTATTTAGATAGCTGTTAAAATCAAGAAAAATTAGGTTAAACTATATGGTTTTAATCAGATTTTATTAATTTAGAATGAATGTCAACACAAACACTTAGTATCTTATGAGTGAAATGATTTTAAAATAAATATTTTTTTAATTAATTCCATTACTTGAGCATAGAAACATGAAATATCAATCATACGTTATTTTAATTTTTCGAAACATTCACTCAAGGGGAATTTAAGTTTGCCACTAGATCAGAGTTGGAGCCCCGAATGAAGGTGCTCGTCAATTGAAGCGAAATTATAAGTGGGAAGTAATTTTGTTAAAAATAAATCTATGCTAGTTTCATAAAAGACAGATGTTAATGTTTGTACTGATTTTTTTCTTGGAATTATTGGGTTGTGGGGACTTTTTTCTTTTTTTAGTTAAAAGAGCCTAAGCTCTTCGGTTTATATATCATATTCAAGGCGGTTTGAATGATCCCGCGAACATCGAAAGTCGTAGAATAATTATCTCCCACAAATAAGCCCACCTAGCTAACCGAGTTAATAATCACTTATCATATACAACATTTACTAGATCAATTACTAAGCTTAGAAACCACAAAAACATTGAAAGAACAATAAGCATTAGGAATGATCACAAAAGAACAATTGGGTGGTGGGGGCTTGATTATGCAATAAGGTTAAAAATCATCTAATTTATTTTGTGCTGTTCTTTTTAAGTTTGTTGGATTTCTCATTTCCATGCTCCTGGACCTTTCCTCTTCGTCTTCTCTGTGTATATGTGCTTTCAATGGGTGACAAATTTGAAATTACTACTTAGATAAGAAAATAAATTGTGCACATGTACATAGCCATGAACTTTTAACATGTTACCTGACCTTTCTTATATGTAAGTTACTATGGAAAAATTAGATGTACTAAGGAAATTTTACAAGATCCATCACAGTACAGTACATTCACTTGTGATATAATCTCCCACAATCAAAGAATTACAATCGGTCTGAACCTAAAAATTAATGTGATGATAACAAACAAGTTAAATTACTTCTTAGCATTGAAGCTGAGAGAAAATATAGGAACTGAATATATCTGAAAACCAACGTAACATTTAAGGAGGAAATTTTAGAAAAGTTTCAATTCAAATAAACTCCTAAAAAGTGTCAACATGAATCTGGAAAAAGTCTGAACAAGTACGTTATTCTTCCAGCAAATTAGAACGGGTTAAACGTTGCTTCAAACGTTCATATTCCTCTACTTTATGAAATAGTTCAAGGCTGGAGAAGGAAGAAGAAAGACAACAGTGCTACAACGAGTTCTATTAATGTAGTTGTCTTCAAATCTCTATTTATATTCATTGAGCTTATGTATAGAAACGAGAGAGTTATGTGAGTTTCATTCAATCAGTTGTATTGAGAGTTTCTAAAATCTTGTTAGCGTGTGGTGATAGAAGTTGGAATTTCTTCTTGGCACGAGTCACTTGGTCTAGGTGGGGATAGCTTAGACAGAGCAATAGGGAAGGACAAGGGTTGTTGTCTTTGAGTGCTTGCGGTTGTAAGTGGTCTATCAAGGATTTTAGTGGAATACCCAAGAGTAAACGCTTGGGGAGTGGACGTAGGCACTTGTGTGTCTGAACTGCATCATTCTTGCATTTACAGTTTGCATAAAACAAAATATATTTTCTGTTGTCGCGTGAAACTTCGATCAAAACTTTGTTTCTTTCAGCAGATCTTTCAGTCATCATTTCAGAACAAAGTCAGAAAATCTTTTCAAATGAAATTTCATATTACAATTGGCATCTAGAGCTTGGTTCACTCGTTTAAAGTTTAACAACTTGAGTGCAAACGATCACTAATGGCTTTGTTTAGTAATGAGTATTTGCAGGTACAGAACTTATTTTTGAGGAGGAAAAGGAAACTGATCGGAATGAAAAGCGTTTATGCAAAAGTTGATGGCTTAGTCATTGTTCCAAAGATGTTAACAGAAACATTGATAGAAAAGTGTTCAGAAGATAAACCTTTCGTACATTCTTCTAGCGAGACAAAAGGAGTTCAAGTGATGAAGACTAGTAATTCCTTGTTGATGCAAAAGGGGGAGAAGAATAGTGTTTCCGTTGTGACGTACTTTCTACTGCATAATCAATATACTCTGATATTGTGGACTTTCTAAATGTGAAATTTTTGTCCATGATGCATAAATTAAGGGGGAGCTACTGCAAGGTTGATTTTAATGGTAATCACTCTCATTTCGCATGGGGGAGGTCATGTATGACTTTATTATTAGATTGTTGTCATCATCAAGGGGGAGATTGTTGACCCTAAGTATTGATGTGATGATAACAAATAAGTTAAATTACTTCCAAACGTTGAAGCTGAGAGAAAATATAGGAACTGAATATATTTGGAAGCCAATGTAACGTTCTGCAAAGAGATAAGGAGGAAATTTTGGAAGAGTTCAATTCAAATAAACTCCTAAAAAGTCTCAACATGAATTTGAAAAAATTTGAAGGAGTATGTTATTCTTCCAGCAAATCAGAACAGACTAAACGTTGTTTCAAACGTTCATATTCCTCTGTTCATAAAAGAGTTCAAGGCTGGAGAAGGAAGAAGAAATACAACAGTGCTACAATGAGTTATATCAATGTAGTTGTCTTCAAATCTCTCTATTTATATTCATTGAGCTTATGTATAGAAACGAGAGAGTTATGTGAGTTTCATTCAATCAGTTGTATTGAGAGTTTCTAAAATCTTGTTAGCGTGTGGTGATAAAAGTTGGGATTGTTTCTTGGCATGAGTCACTTGGTCTAGGTGGAGATAGTTTAGACGGAGCAAGAGGGAAGGACAAGGGTTGTTGTCTTTGAGTGCTTGCGGTTGTAAGTGGTCTATCAAGGATCTTAGTGGAATACCCAAGAGTAAACGCTTGGGGAGTAGACGTAGGCACTTTTGTGGCCGAACCACTATAATTTTGTGTGCCATTTTACAACTTTCTACATTGCTTTCTTTCCTGAACTGCATCATTCTTGCATTTACAGTTTGCATAAAATAAAATATATTTTATGCTGTCGCGTGAAACTTTGAGCGAAACTTCGATCAAAACATTACACGAAACTTTATTTCTTTCATCAAATCTTTCAGTTATCACTTCAAAACAAAGTCAAAAAACCTTTTCAAAGGAAATTTCATATTATACAATCGCACACAAAATTTATACATAAATTCTTTTATAATAGTAGATAGTATCAAAAGTCGAAACTTTCAAAACATAATTAAAAAATACAATTAAATCTAATTAATTTTCTTTACACTTAATCAATTTCTAATCAACTAAAAGATAAATTATTTATAATTGTTTCAATTAAAGGGGCTAATTTATAATAAAACATCATTTAAAGGTTAGTTTAGTAATCTCATTAGATACCAAAGTCCATTTAGTACATCCCACGTGGGTTAAAAAAACCTTTAAAAAAAAAAAAAAAAAAAAAAGTGTAAAGAATGGGCCATTTATTGTCCGCTTAGCACAAAATTTTGTGTCATGTGGGGTTCATTTAATTTACAGTTCGTTTGGTATGGTTATGGTCCGTTCTAAAAATGGGCCATTATCACTATATTTTGTATCTCAAAGTTGCGTTACAATTATAACCCAGAAGACTTTTGTGTGTTTGGTTCATTCGGCTTCCGTTGAGTCGATTATTTAGGGAGAATATAGGTCGGTAACGTGTTGGAAAAAACTTATTAAAAAATGACCGTTGTATTATTTGCTTTATATGATACAACTAAACATGGTATATCGACACACTAAATATACAATTTTAAGTATGAAAATTGTATCATTTACACACTAGATTAAAAAAATTGTCATTTTTTACTAACATGTCATTTCTCAGGGTCATTTTTTGTAGTTTTCTCGATAATTGGGCCCTGGTGCGAATTTTTTCGGTTATTTGTTTGCTTGGTTTAATCGGTTTCTGGTTGGGCCGTTCATTGTTTGGTAAGGATAGGAGTGGGCGTCGTGCGGGAAATTTGGGAATTGGGATTTCAATAATGGAAATTTGGGATCGGGGCAATTACTTAACATTCCAATCCCGTCCCAAATTAAGTCGGAATTTTTCGGGATTGAAACTTTGGAATTCGTGCTAGATCGGACGGGATTTCGGGATCCCAAATAAGCCTAATGCATATTCATCATCCAATTCAAGTATTGAGTTGTTTTCTACTATTTTTAAACAAATATAGGCAACATAATATGTTTGATTCAAAATTTTAAACATCATCATACATGTAATTCCATTATAATTAAAAAAATATTATTTTATGGCAAAGCTCATTTATTGACATCCTCGGTTGCAATGAACAATAGATCTAGGAAATCAACGCTTAGGTACAATTAGACCATCTCTGTCAGCGTTGCAACGGCGGATTGCAACGCTGGTGGAATTCTGGCTCAACAATAGAGTTGGAGCCATCGTCCCATGCGTCCTCAAAATTTTGGGACTCGTCCCAACGCCAAAACAATACTTTTTTTTTTTCATTTTTATTCCTTTCTCTTTTTTTTTTGTTTAATCAGTTTTTCCTTTTTGTTGTTAATTTAATTTGTGTTTGTTATTTCATTACTATAAATATAATTATTATATAAATAACAATATAAAATGAATTATACATTACTTCTAAAATATTAAAGACATATTATTTAAATTAAAAATACACTAGTAGAAAAGAAATACATATATCGAATATATGTCTTGACAAAACACGCTCGTAGAAAATAAAATACATAAATACGTACTTAGTGGAATAATGCACCTAAATCATATAATTTCAATTTTTCAATTAATAGAAAATAAAAATATACTAGTATGATTTTGTTATAATTAATTAAAAATATTTAAAATCAATTTAAGAATAATTTTTAAAGAAAATGAGAAAAGAAAATGGAATGAATAATTAAGTTTGAAAGAAATGTTAAAATGAAATATATTTTGGACCTTACTGTTGGAGTAGTCAAATGTGCAATGTTACAAAGTGAGTTGCTGTAAGTGAAATGTTAACGTGACACAAATTTTAGGACGAGTAAATTGTAATTAATGGAGATGGTCTTGGTATTGAGTTTTTGCATTCTGAATTGTGTATGGTGTAGATGATTAGGGAATTAAATGTCCATTGTAATGTTAATGTGTGTTAAGTATCTAAATTATTGTTAAGTATTGAGGTTGATAGGTTTATATTAATGTATTTGCTTCGTAAATTATTAGGTTATCACTATATGCTAATCTTCTTCTACATGCAATCGTACTTTTGTCATACTGCTGTAGCGGCAATTTTTCCACTCATATTGAATATTTTGTACAAAAAAATTCAATTTCAATTAAAAAATATCACTCAAATTCTATCTTAAACTGTCCCTAAAATTCATGTTTAGCTAACCACCATATCTAATTTAACTGTTATGTTAACCAAGTGCAAGACAATACTAGAATTTGTTGCTCTCCATTCTTAATCCATCCCTTCAACAAAGAACCATGAAGACAAGTTCATCACTAACATCGGAACAAAACAATCAAAGCGGAAAACAATCACAATTGTAAAAAAAAATACGATTCCACTACTAGATCTGCACATATAATTCACTTTCCAAATACAATTCATCAAACCAAGGGAAACATTTTATATCCAAATCGCAAAATTAACAACATTCAAAAAAATAACAAACCTAGAATCTGCTACGATTATGTCTTGATCTTGGACTCAATTATGAGAAACATACCTTAAGCGACTGATATGTGAAAGATTTACGACAGCTATATTCGCTCACTTTTCTCAACTCTTCAGAGCAGCCGTCATTTTTCACCTCGAATACCACAAGATAAAAAATTTCATCTTCTTATTGTAATAAACCTAGACGAGGGTAATTTAGACATTTACCATGGGCTTTAGCCCACTCCATGGACAAGCCCAAAACGAACAAAAAAAAAATTGGTCCATAAAAAACGGATCATTTCGTACACATCACCATCATCAGCCAATTGCATCGCTACCCAACTTAGTATGGTCGGTCAGTTAGGCCAACATAGCCCAATAAATCGAACCAAACAAAAAAAAGAGAGCCGAAAAGGGATTAAAAAAACCAACTTCTACCCATACCGAACGGACATTTATAGACTTCTACATATATGCATAAAAAAATGACGTAAAATATTTGCTCACACAATTATACCGATATTATGTAAATAATTATACATAGTGTGAAAAGAACATGTTTTACCAAGGGTAAAATGTTCTTTTCCCTTGGGTGAATACGCATTTCTCTTCCTCAAACAGTATATATATTAATGGCATGAGAAATTTTTCTGATAAAATTTGCCTATAAAAGACAGTTCAATTGATAAATGAATTACACCGCAGAAAGATATAATCAGTCTAATACTTGTTCTTCAATTATTTTCTAATAATGCATGTGGTTTCAACACTTTATTCAGATGATAACATTAAAAAGGAACTAAAAGTGCCTACGACCTAGGTCAGGAAATGGTTGGTTAAAAATCATAATCATAATTTCGATTCTGATCCAATCATAACCGTAACCATTTAAATAATAACCATAACCGAAACTGAAATTGAAGAATCTTAATGATCGGTTTTGGTTCATAAAACCTGAAAAACATAGGTTTAAGTTATTTTCAAAAATAACAGCCGTTATTTGTAAAGTGAAAGAGTAGAAATTCTCGTCTTCTCGACCTCTCCACATCTCCGTCCTCTCTGAGCTCGTCCTCTCCACAGATCCGTCGTCTGGTCGTCGGAGCCTCCAACCTGTCTTCTCCACTGCGTTTGCTCCAGGTACATCTTTCTTCGACTACATTCAATAATTCAAATTATGTTCTCAATTTTCTCCTATGTAAATCTACATTCAATATTCTTCAAGTTCTAATTTTGTTCTTCAAGTTCAAATTATATTCTCTTCTCAATTTTCTAACTTTGGCCTCTTTTCTTGCTTTTATTTTCGTTTTGCTTTCTCTGTCACTTTTCATCGGTTCTGGGGTAGACTTTTTGACTGGTTTATTGCGGTGGTTTTATGTGTTTCCATGACAATACATATCAAATGCCTCATCAAGTGAAAGTACTTCTTCTTCTTTCTGGAGACTATTTGCAATTAAGAAATGTCGGAGCGATGTGAATTAGTTCAACGGGTTCCTGCAAATGTAGATTATTTTGCAGTTTGAAGATTGAGTACGAATGGAAGATGGTAGCAATTGGTAAGCAAGGTGAGTAGAGAAAAGTCTTGGACTCTGAGGGACCGATTGGTAGGGGAGGTGTGTCTTTTGGGTCAAAACACATGTGTGAAGCCCGCATGTGTTTGTATATGTATTTTTGAAATATTAACTGAAAAATACATTGCTGGGTACATTCTCAGATATGTGTTTTATCATACATTACAAAAAACTCCATGTTATTTGGTAAAAAAATGTAAACGTGTTTCGAAGTATATTTACAAGACTTATCCAATGAAATGATCGAAAAGCCATTAAAAACATTGAGTTTAGATGCATTTAGCCAGTAAAATTTTATTTTGAATGTAACTTTTCAACGAAATGAAGAATTGTGTTTGGTGCCATATATATCTGTAAAATTTAAGAGAATCGGAAACAGAATGTGGTAAATTGATCACAACAACTTAATATCACATTGAGCGATAAAAAAAAGAAATTGAGATACATTGAAAGATAAATTAAGTACAATACAAATCAAACAAGAGAAGCATTAAAGGAAAAAAAAATTATTTTAGATACACTATAGTGGGACACTGCCACTTTTGGTACATTAAAGTAAGAGTGATCAATATTGGTATAATACTGTAACCATCCGTCCAATTGAGAAACTCCGATCGATTTTCCAATCGAATTGATGACGTGGATGACGAATGTGCGATTTTTCCTCCAAATTCGTATTTGACTCGTATTTTTGTATTTAAAATTTAAATACGGGACACGTGTCGCGTTCACGTTAATTCTCGATATAAATTACGTATTATTATTATAAAATAATTTAAAAATTATGAAAAAGTATTTTAAAATATTGTAAAAATTATATAAATTCATTTTATATATTTTTTCAAACAATTAAAAAAAATTATTTTTTTACAAACAATAAAAAAATTAAAATGGCATTAGCTAATTTATGGATATAAATTGTTTAATACAATTTAAAAATACTTTTAAAAATAAAAAAAAATTATTTTACATTTTATTAGATATAAAATTAATAGAAAATTTAAAAATCAAAAACGTAATTTGTACACTAAACCTTCATTTGTGTGCTTGAATTTTGTATGTGATTCGTCTTTTTTTATTGTAGCAGATCGAACTTTTAAATTTATTTTTATTCTATTTATTTATTTTATATGTAATAAAATGTAAAGTATTTTTTTATATTTTTAAAAATATTTTTCAGAATTTTTTACATTATTTTTTAATTAGATTAAATATTTTATACCCATAAATTGCAAGAAAGTGACACGTATCCCGTATTTCAATTTAAATATCAAAAATTCAAGTTAAATACAAGTCAACTATCAGAATATGAGAGCTCTATAGTTAATGCGATTTTGATTTTAATTTTTTTAATGTAAAGTGAATTTTTATCATTTTAAAAATATGTTTCATAATTTTTTAAATCATTAATAATTATAATACACAATTTATACAGAGAATTAATGTGGACGCGACACGTGTCCCGTATTTCAATTTCAAATACAAAAATATTATTCAAATACGGGTCAAATACGAATTTGAAGGGAAATCGCACGTCCGGTGCCACATCATCAACTTGATCGAAAAATCAATCGGAGTTCTTCAATTTGACGGGTGGTTGCAATTGTGTGTACCCAAACTGATCACACTCACTTTAATGTACCTAAATGCTCTAGTGTACCTAAAACAAAAATTCTCCCCAAGCATTTAAACACCAACAATTAAAAATGATACATTGATTCTTATAAATTAATGTATCACTTTATCTATTATGATATATTTAATTTCTAATATTACTTAAATAATAATATAACTAATGTGTAGGCAGTTTTCACCAATTTGTAAGAATTTTTTTGAAGTCCCACTAAAGTGCAGTAAGTTTTTTAAAGTTGCAACAATGTATAATTATTTTTTATTTAGAAAGTTTAAAAAATTATATAACAAAATACACAAACTCCATCATAAAATTTTGAACACATGCTAAAATTCCTATGAATAGTAGGTTGTAAAACTCCAAGCATTTATACCCCTCTCAATCAGTATTTAATGTTCTAAAGGATCATGTGGTAATTACATTTTACAATTTCAGGATATTTCGTACATTTCACGTTAACATCAAAACACATTCCATGATATATTGCGGAAACACTGGTTGAAGAAAGGATTTCAAAACACATCCGATAGCGTGTTTTCAGCTTAAGCCCGAGGTTTTTGAACGGGCCGCGAGATGTGTTGTGGAAGTGGACTTTCGTTCCAATTAGTGTGTTTTCGGCCAGTCAACTATTAAATTTGTGAAACACACCCCTACCAATCAGAACCGGTCCTGGAGGGATAATATCAACCACTTGACGTCCATCCGACGGATCGGTGATGGATATTTCATATCCTCCGTTTAAAATGTTTACAATGTCAAGAGTTTTCATTTTTAAGTATGTGTCGAATTCAATGGGTTCCAATATTTTTATTTTTTTTTATGTATTATTGCATCTTTCATGAAAAAAATATTTTTTTGGCCTAAAAATTTTAATTCGAATTTAAATCAGTTTTTTCGACTCGAAATATGAGCCCCAAATTTTCGATTAAAACGGATGTTTGAAAGTGCGCATATGAAGATTTTAAATTTTTATACTCGAAAAATAAAATATTCAAGTTTAAAGAAACGGAAATTTTCTTTTACAGTTTTTAACTACCGTAATCGAAAACCGAATCTGTTATGGTTACAATCGTTCAATTGTTGAACGGTTACGGTTAGAATCAATAATCGTTTATGAATAGTTAACGGTTATTGAATGTTTTTGATTTTTAACCAATTATTCTTATGCATACTACATCCAATTAGCCAATTCTGTAGCGAGCCCACATCAACCAGGCCTAGTAAAGATCAATTCCAGCCCAAAAGACCCTGGATCATGAACAGATGAACTTATAATACTATGTCTCCTGCCCCAAATTGAATTTCCATCGGCCAGCCTTCATCTCCTCTTCGTTCTTCCTCTCGCCACCACGACCTCCGCCCATCCGTTCGCCGCCTCTCTCCACCACGACCTCCGCCCATCCTGC
>JAYMSP010001252.1:0-34277 GCA_036897095.1 Plantago elongata
CCCCCCCCCCAATGGAGATCATTAAGTAGAGAGAAGATCGAAAAGAGTTTCCTTGTATAGAGAGTATCTGACATATCCCACATTCCTGCCCGTCATGGAGAGATCAAGAAAGTACAGCGAAGATCGAAGACAGATTTCTTCCTAGAGGTTATCAGTTGATTCCCACCACCACTCTCCCTCCCTTCACGCGCCAGGCTCTTTATAGAGATCAAGAAAGAACAGAGAAGATTCAAGAGAGTTTTCCCACCTAGAGAGTGTATGTATGTCCCCACCTCCTGGACCGTCATGGAGATCAAGAATGTACATAGAATATCGAAGACAGTTTCCCTGCCTAGTTTGTACTCGGATGATCCCGCCCCCCTCTGTCATTATGAATCAAGAAAGTACATAGACGATCGAAGAGAGTTTCCCCACCTACATAGTACCTGCAAATTCCCCCCTCCACCATCGTCGCAAAAAAAAGTAGTTTTTACTAAATTAATCGTAATGTTGCGATGAATCTTGTAACAAAGGTATGAAACGGGTTTGAGCATGTGCCAGACCGGACCTGAACATCATAATTTCGAACATTGTTGAATTCGGGTTGGATAGAACCAGTACTTCCAACAAGAGATCGTATAATAGAACTCTTATACCTCATCCAACCAAACGAATCTTATACATAAAGAAAATAAAATTAAAAGTCTCACATGTGATATGTTATTGATATACATGTAAAGATCAACATATATACCGCCTATTAGTTCGCATGTATCTCTTCTATATTTTGAAAATGAAAAGCGCACATCTAGACACGATTCATAGAACAATTTCCGAAGATCAGTTGAATGAACTATATCAAACATAGATCAAAAGGTCTTCATAACTGGATTCATGTCCATTAAAAAAAATTCATATTCAATATAAATCATACAAATATGAAGGTATAATAAAAAATTAATATTTATCGAATCGTGTAACATTGATTACTCGAATCCAATAAAATGAGTGCATGGATTAATTTAACGTTTAAATTATAATCAAAGTAATTCGTATACATCATCAACTTACTCACATATATTTTATTAACTCTCAAGGTAAATTTAGCCACATTTTGTCAATGATAAACTAATTCAACTAATTTATATGATGATGGAGAACAAACATATGCTCAAGGTTATTCTTCATTATCCTAGTTGTTCAGTGTAAACTTTGACTCTGTATTTTTACGCATCATGTAAAAAAAAAAAGAACTTCATACATTACTATTCATGTATAATTTTATGTAAAAAAAATAAAGTACTAATATAATTTTAAAAAAAGTGAAAATAATATTTTTTTAATAGTAAAATGTTTAATTTATGTATAAAGTTATTACTTCATAAGTGTGTAATAGCTTTCTTTTACAGTAATATATAAAGTTACATTGTTATCCGAGTCGAGTCTTACTGAGATCTCGATTCGATTTGATAAGTTATTTCGGGTCAAAACTCAAGTTTGAATTGAATTCATATTCATTTCTTTATTGAGGTGAAATCGCTGGTTAAGATTAATTATTTGACACACCTATTGTTGATCATTAACAAATTATATGCATTACTAGTCTATTCTAAAATAGGTTCGTACTGAGATGATGGCGGCAGCAGTAGTGAAGGTCGCCGGTGTTTGCGGTTCTCTCCGTAAAGGCTCCTACAATCGAGCTCTTCTCCTTTCTGGTTAGTTGCCAACTAACTTGTATTTTCAGTTCCCCCAATTTCTCTATTATATTTCGCTATCTTCTTCGATATATAGAATAATAATTTCTCGTTCAGAATTCACCCCCTTTCATATTCCTGTACTATGTCATGTGATGCGATTCAAACAATTGTGTTTAAATCTTACTTGGAATGCTGCAACTAACACTTGTTTGTCGTTTGTGTTGCTGTGGTTATTCATTCCTAGGAGTATTTAATTTTATCTTATGTGTCTGTAAATTTAAGTAGGTTAAGGCGTATCGGAGTATTAATATAAATGAATAGATCACCTCTCTACGTTTTCGAAATTTTAGATGAGATGGAACTCTAAAATGGTATTAGAAACTCTAGCTCATGTCCAACTTGGATTTAAATCTCCATGTACAAGTTCGAGCTTTTAGATGTCTATCTATCTAACACAAGGTCTTCTCAATACATACAGCTTTGAAAACTGTCACTGCATCAAATTTGCAACACCGATGAGTTACTACTGCAAACTATCTATCATATAGTAGAGTTCCACCCTTATAAATACGAAAAACATGGACTCACTCTAATCATTTATTACTTATTTGTATATATTGAAACTTGTGTTGTGCACATTTCATTTTAGCATCGATACTCCACCAAATAACTGTATTCAATCTTGGACGTACATATGTATAAGTGCCAGATTAAGACTGTGACTTGTTAGTTTTGAGTCTGAAATGTAAAATGTTACTGTAAGTATGTGAGTATGCACCAGTGATATTAGTATTAGTTAGTTAGTTACGATAATTCAGTCTTTTAGCAAGTTTTTTGTCCGTGTCAATATATGAGATTATAGATTCACAAAACTAGTGTCATCTTCTCCTTTGCTTGGTGAAGCTCAAATTTTAGTTCTGTATGGTGCTGGAAAGATTGTGATTTCTTTTCAATCTTCCTTGTTTTGTTAAACATTTTGCCTTTTTGTGTCGTGAGCCTAACTCTGTGCCATTGGTGATTTAGCCATAGAGATATCAAAGTCCATGGATGGGTTGGAGATTGAGTATGTGGACATATCACCCCTGCCATTTCTCAACACTGATCTTGAGGTCAGTGGGGGATTTCCTGAGGCTGTTGAGGCATTCAGACAGAAGATTCAAGCTGCTGACAGTATATTATTCGCGTCACCTGAGTACAACTACTCTGTAACAGGTGTTAAATCTACATCTTCAGAACTTGGTGAACCCTGTCATTGTATTACTTTGTGTGTTGATCTGCACTTACTCATTTATATGATACTTGTGGATTAACAAATAATTTAATTTAATTTAATAAAAAAACAACGAAAGAAAGAAAAAAAGAATATGGTAGAAGAGGAGGAAGAAGGAAATAAAACGATAAAACAACTATGAACCGTTTAGTAGTGTTCAAATTTAGTAATCTAGGTAAGATCCTGTCAAACTTCCCCTTGAAACTATACGTTTGTCCATTTATTATCGGTTTGGATAGAAATGTTGAAGTTAAGTGTTTGAAAGCTTGTTTTAATCAGTTGAAAAGAAAAATGACTTCTCAAAAAAATTTACGAAACATAAATATGTTGGGGCTTCTCGTGTCTCGTAACACTTTGATGCATCAAGCGTCAGATAAAACTCTCTTTTTTATATTGTTTTCAGGAGTCTGTCTCCCCTTGGCTGGACTGGAAGACAGATTCTTTGAGCAGTATTAATCAAGAATCATTGGAGAAATATGTAAGTCAATTTATCAAGGAACTTCGTGTTAAGCTCTAATAAATTGATAATCTGTAATTGTACACAGAGGCAGTCCATTAATCAACTTTGTAGATAATATAGATGAAACTTGTTAGTAGGAATTAATTATTCTTCAAGACTTACACGACATCTTGTTAACCTGCATGCTCTTCGTTTACGTGGTGGAATGGGATGTTACATCAATCTCAAAAGCCAATGTTCGTATTATTCAGTTTCATAAAATGATCCTATATCTGTGTTGAAGGCCTGCATTACTACATATCTTGATAACTTTTCACTCACTCAGTAAAAGCAGAATGTGAAGTTCTTCATTCCTTGTTTATGGCCATTATAGTCTTTTAGCATATTTGAGATGCCTTGTTTTTAATACTAATATTTTCATGATTTTTGAAGGTCCTTTGAAAAATGCAATTGATTGGGCTTCACGAGCACCAAATGTTTGGGCTGACAAAGCTGCTGCAATAGTGAGTGTGGGAGGAAGTTCTGGTGGGGTGCGATCGCAATACCATCTTCGCCAGATTGGGGTTTATCTGGATTTACATTTTATCAATAAGCCTGAGTTTTTCCTCAATGCGTTCCAACTTCCTGCCAAGTTTGACAGCGAGAGTAACTTGACTGATGAACAAACCAAGGGGAAGTTGAAAGAGGTTCTATTATCGCTTTACATGTTTACTCTGCGACTCAAAGGTAAGTGCAATTAGCACGCCGTATTGTTGTAAAATTATATGTAATGCCATTGCGTTAGATTGGATGAAGCTAAATAAACTTGCCTGTTACGAATATTCTGAACTTACTTTAAGCTCCAGATAGTTACTTCATCGTTTGGGGGTGAACTAGAAAAAGTCTCTCATTAAACTTGCATGTTATTCTCACTGAAATACTGAATCTTCGATTTGTACCTGGACCACTTAATTCGTTCAGCATCAGATCATTGTGTTTGTACTCTGTCCACACAAAAAGAATATAGTATATGTCCGTTGGATGTTAAAATATACTAGATGTTATGTCACTAGAGGAAGATTCTCACCTAGACCATTATAGTGATACAAATAGAATTTCTAAAGTAATGTTGAGCATTTCAAGCCTGTGTTTCTTGAGCTTTGTATAGAAATGACCGATGCAAGTATTTTCATAGACTCTAGCTAACTAGCTTATAGTGTATGCAAAAACACTGATGATGTTTAAAATTTCTTAAACTGAGCTGGTTTTGAGAATAACTTTACGTGCTTTTGTAAAATCATTTCTTTCCCCGGTCTTTTTAGAAAATTTAGAGTTCACCACACGATATATATTTATACATGCTTTATTTTCTATGGAAGTTGCTGTGTAGATCAGGTCTAAAGTTTTTTTATCAACCTTCTGTGGGTAGTAGCAATCTTCGACTCACTTTGTGACTGTGACCCACACTAGATGTATATGTGAAACATTCCGAATGATGTTCTATGAGATTCAATGACATTCTCATTGAATCTTGGGTTTGGATCGCAAGAGAGTTGGGTCGTGACACCTAGTCTAAGCAATAACCTTCCTGTTTTCTATTATACAAATAATTCTACTAGTAATTATACTTCCTCCATCCCATGATAAGCTTCATGTTTTGATATTTGCTCAACAAAATAAGGTGAAGTGAAAGATTAAATAATATTTAATTGAAAACATAATAAAGAATGAATAGATATATATGTACACACACCCAGTTCCCGTTCAGAAATTTAGAAAGCGCATTATAAAATATCTTTTTTTTCCTTGCGAGATTCAGGGTGCAAATCCAGAAATTCACATGCAAAATCATCAGATCTCATAAAAAATACTGAATTGACGCCTAATCAATCCAGAAGACAGAAGATTGTACTGAGACCGATGTTGCAGGTATAAAAATTTGACTTTATTGATGTTTTTTTTAATATTTAATGTTATTCATCCATATCTAGCTAGTTTTTGCGATTCTTTGCTTCAACTGTGTTTCACAACTGACAGATTGAATCACGGAATTCTCCAGAAGCACAGAAAAGCTCGGATGAGTCTGGAGAAGTAGATATCCTGCCAGAGGTTACATCGGAACATCAAATAGGTTGGCTCCTCTACTTTTACTGTACTAATGTTGAATGTTTTGACGTTCTAGTATAAATCACCGTGGTTCACATTCGGGATGTTTTGAGTTGTGCTCTGGTGTTCTTATGTATGATTTGCATTATTACGACTATGAGACTCAATGAATATTTTGATGTTCTACTATATAAGAGGCCGAATTTGGATTTCATAAGTAATATCCTGGTGATCTTGTACATGCGATTTGCTTGATATCATGCTTCGTGATCAATAATTTGACATTCTGCAGTTCTGCTATAAATCAGATAGAATCTGGATGTTTTAAATACTGTTCCGGTAATTTTTATATTAAGCTTCATGATCCTTAAGTTATTTAGTAAGACTATGCTGTGTTTTATATATGTTTGGCTCCTATCGTAACTTGTGATTGTTTTGAGGGATACACTGGTAGTGTTGATGCTGGTTCTATTTGTGATTTTGATCTGTCCCAACCATTTTCAGGGCATGATGAATGTATTCAAGACACAAGAGGATCCTTGAAAGGTCTAAAAGCACCTACTTGGGAAGAGTTGTATGTAATGTACAAAACTCAGGCAAATGCATTAGGATTTTGCGTTAAGAAGTCAACAAGCCGGCATCTTAAGTCTATTACAAAGTTAGCAGAGATATACTTCATGTGCTCATGTGAAGGACGGTCTAAATCAGCATTGTCTGAAATCGTCAATCCATCTGGAGTGGAACTTGTTCTTCCATCACCTGCCACAGGAAATCAAGAAACTGCCAAGAAAAGGAAGAGAAGAGTTACTGTCAAAAGGACAGGTTGTCAAGCTAGGATGAGAGTGAAATACAGTAAAAGGGATGATTTATATGAAGTTGTACAACATGTTACGGAACACAACCACCCGATGACGGAATTGAATCATCTCAAATAAAGTGAACCGTCTATATCAGAAGAAAATGGAGACTGACTGAACAACTAGAAGAAGTCGGGTTAAATCGGAAACAAGGCCGGATACAATGTCTTCACAATGACAAATTAATAGCTGATGCTTTTCTCTGTCGAATGGGGCATGGGCAAGCATACAGGTTATTGATCTAGCCTGAAGAAAGTACAAGGTGAACTTCGTCCTTCCTGGTTCGTTATGTACACTATCTATCATTCTGTCTTTGATCTTTCTGAAACCAAAATAGCAGGAAACATACCTCAGCTTATTGAAGAAACCGAAAAATGTAGTAATAGTAATCCGCGGCTCCATGAATTTAGTGTAGTTAAGTTTGAGCAGAACCAGTTACTAGGGTACATTGCCAGATTGGTTGAGCCAAACCTGTCACCTTGGGGAACTTTAACTTGATACAGGAATTATGAATATTGTCATTGCTGTCTAACAGTGCCCTCTCGGGACTGATCCCTTCTAGTTTAACCTCATTGTATTTCGTGTCTAATCTATATATCTGATAAGGTTCCTCATGACGGACATGTTGAACTGGGATGAATTCAGTTGAGAAAGCACTGACCTTTGTGGAGTTCATGTTCTGAAAAACTGGACCTGCCCTGATGAAGATTCAGGACAAAGGCAAGCAAGCAAACCACGGTCGATAATTACTTTGATTATTTATTTATGTGGACAGTAAACTAAATGTAACTAAATAAATTACAATTCCATATTTTCTCTGTTTTGTATGGATGACGTAAATGGATTTGGAGATCAATCTGATCTTATCCTATACTAAGATCGAAACCTTCTTTTCCTCCCTTATCCGCTACTAATGACATAGGTAGTTGAATTGCATTCTGAGCGAGCTTCGATACTCAGACCTTCCAAGAGTGAAATTCTCGCATTATTGCGATTTAAAATTTCTCAATTGACCAGGTAAAATAAATTGCGGACATTGTAGCACTCGCTCTTATGGGTATTGCGGACATTGTAGCACTCGTTCTTATGGGTATGTTTTTAAAATATTGAAATTTGGCTCTCTCAATTTATTCCCACCTTCGAAGTTGCTCCATGAGATATACCGTTAAATTGGCATTATGTATAAAGTTTTACAAAATAGAGAGAATATATTTATATATATTACACATTTATTATTAAAATATACTATAACTTAAATTTTCACCTAAAATTACACATACTAATCTATGAAGTTCTTCAACACTAAAAGAGTTTGTTACAGATCAGTTCCAGAAAATTTATTGCATACCAACACATCATGATTAATCTCATGAAATAATCACAAAACTTTCAATGCATATCATCGTAATTCATAACTATCCTATACTCGGCCACTTACTGGACCCATTTGAACCCTACCACAAGTCCACAACCAATTTGGACCCATAACTTTCAAGGGTCTTCAGATGGATTCGGACGCACATCGTTCCCATTTAGTACCCCTTTGGAGTTTGGATGCATACCAGGACCCATTAACGAGGGCATGATATAGGTCCGGTTCCAAGAAGGATTATGAGAGTAGACTCATTATCATACGTAAAAGGATATGGAACCAACCATGGAGAAAAATAGTTACAAATTGAAAATGTCACCTGGACCAAACATTGAGGCACTAAACTGCCTTGTATTTAAATCTCCACCATCCAGCGCAGGGCCAAAACGATCAAGCCATTGAATAGGGCTTGGGATTTCAGTCTCCTCAGCCCATTCTGAAGTCATGTCTATGTCATCCAGTTGAAGAGAATCACATTCTAAAGAATTTGATCTCGGGGCTTTTTCTAATTTGAGATTGTAATTTACATAAAGCAAGTCATTCAGTGCTTCCTTGTCAATCTTGTTGCGCTTCTCAAAATGGAGTTGCTGGAATGCACTCCATTGTCTGTCGAAGGTAGGGCTGCTGCAGACCTGGCTGAGTATCCGAATTGCCACACGTTGTTGCAACATTGGTGAAGCATCGCCAAATTGTTCCCACCAAATGCCTAAAGTTCATAAACATAAATTAAATGATTAAGAGTAAACTCATAGAGATTAAGTATGTTGAAGCACTCAAGGGTGTTAATGATACTCATTGAACTATGGTGAGAGGCAGTGTTTGGTCAAAATACAAATACCATCAAATGCTCTCGCATTTTAGAAGCATTACTGAGAATACAATACTTGCTAGCAAAAGCCCACAAGTATTCATATTAAGCGATTTACCATAGTAAGAGTAAGATATCGTAAAAATGGGCTGTAAAAATGGGCTGAAATATGAAATGAGTTAGAATATGGATCACAAAGGGATCTTTTACATTATACTTCCTATCACCTTTATGCAATTATTACTTAATGCAAATTGCAAGTCCAATCATATTAATGTGTTTTAGACCATTCCCAATAGGTCATCGCAACGCAGTGAATAGTAGCGGCCATGAGCGACGGCTGAAACGATGACAACTTCTGAAAAAATCTTGTCCAATAGGTGACGCTGACGACCATAAATAGTACTTCCTCCACCCCGTCCTAAGCTTCCCACTTTGCCATTTTTGTTATCCGGTTAAAGCTTCCCATTTTCATTTGTATCCATTTTTAGCCAATTTTAATATTAGAATATTCAGACAATAGCTCAAAATTACATCTCATGCCACTCAATTATAAACAAAAGTACTCTTGTCTTATTATTTTATGAAAAAGTACTCTTGTCTTATTTTTTAACCCAAAAAGTGTTTGGGAAGATTAGGACGGGATGGAGTAAGTAGTATATATATTTTTTTAAATATGTTTATCATATTATAAGAGTGTTTAGAAGTTGAAATTAATTAACTTGCATTCTTAAAACTCGTTTTATAATTTATAAAAATCCAGTAAAATAGGTACCATTGGATACTTGACATTGATTCCAAACATCATTCCAATCTAAATCTCTATTTAATTTGAATTTGAAGTCTCAATTCCAACATGAATTTTGACTCGTTTCATTATAAATGCACTATACTTATTCTTCCAAACCTCACCCTCAACAACTCAATCTCAGATCAAATATTCAACTCAAACACTCTTTGTAAGATGTCTCCGAGTCGTGAGCTGTGGAACATAATCCTTGAAATTGGGTTTCAAAGTTCATATATATGAATTAAATACAACCCAATTTCAGGGATTACATTCCACGGATTACGACTAGAAGACACCCATACAAAGAGTGTTTGAATTGGATATTTGATTTGAGAAAGAGTTGTTGATGGTGAGGTTTGGAAGAATAATTGTAGTGTATTATAGTGGAACGAGTCAAAATTCATGATGGAACTGAGACTTCAAATTCAGATAAAATTGAAATTCAGATTGGAATTGAATTCTTGTAAAAGTTTAATGTTGTTTGGAAGGGATATCAATTATTCAATGGTACCTATTCTCACAAAGAGGAGACAACAATCATTTCAATGTCATGATTGATATCTTTTGTTGGAGTTTTATTTGATTCCATCTCAATAAATTATAAAACGAATTTTAAGAATGCAATTTGACTAACTTCAACTTCTAAACACTCTTATAATATGTTAAACAAAATAAAAAAAAACATCATTTATGGTCGTCAGGGACGACTTATTGACATGATTTTTTCAGAAGGGTCATCGTTTCAGAAATCGCTCACGGCCGCCACTATTCACGGCCGTCATGACGACCTATTGGGAATGGTGTTACATCCATTTTTTCCCACTTTCCTTGTCAGCATTAATTTGAAATATGGTCAGATTAGATATCATGGGCAGCTTTCATAACTAGCCTGGAAGAGGCTACATGAAGCTAGTAGCCCATCAAAGGCAAGATAAGCCCACTAAAACAACTTCTTGTATGGCCCAAATCATATTAAAACGATCACACAAATGTTTCCAAGATGTTTTAATCAGAAAGTGTATTACACTGGATGACAATCAGAGAAGGGATGAAGGATGGTTTGGTAGACAATCAGATGATATTATACAATCATCTCGTTAGTAGACTTGACTAGGATTAACATTATATTCAGACACCACATAAAATAAGAAGCTGTTAAGACAATTCTGACATGGCACAGTCAAACAAATGCAAGTGCTTTACCTTCTTATTTCTTCGCTCGGGTAAATGATTTCCATGTTACACATTAGGAAAACATGGATATTCTAAGACAATATTATAGCATGGACCGTAATCCTCATTTGCTACAATACTGAGAGTAGACTCTAACTAAAATGACTGCCTAATCGATCCCTTTCATATATGGACCATGGAAATTATTAATAAAGGTCTCCAAGTTGCCTATGCACATGCAAGATCAAGTTTGTTTTTCCATCAACGTATGCCCAGACTTGCTAAATGCAAGAGAGAATTACATTGCAGTTGATCTAAGCTTTCGATGCAAATCCAAGAGATAGATGCATTTATAATACTTCATCTGCTTATACTTATTCTTTATGAAGGTATTATATTATCCCACAGGAATTAACAAAAAAATTGACAACCTAATGCATTGCCCATCAAGGTGACCATCACAGTGCACATCCCAACAAGGAAATAATTGCAGTTGAAGAAGATTGATTTAAGTTTGAAGCAGTCATCTTTCATTGTCCAGCATATGATATGTATAGTAACATTAAAAATAAAACTAGAAATTATATGTTCGGACTTACCAGGAGAAACAGAATCAATTGCCTCCTTCGCCAGATTACAGCCAAACATCCCATTTCCACGCGAAAATAGAAGAATTTGATTGGTAATATCACGTCTTAGCTCAGGTGTCGGTAAGAGTTTCTCC
Organism: Plantago elongata; assembly: GCA_036897095.1. NCBI lineage: Eukaryota > Viridiplantae > Streptophyta > Magnoliopsida > Lamiales > Plantaginaceae > Plantago > Plantago elongata. The sequence continues at coordinate 11,216 of JAYMSP010001252.1, forward strand.
ACAACTCTGTAGAATTCCTCCTTGATGGATCCAAGAAACTTGATTTCTGGATTATACTGAATACTAGGATTCAGAAAAGCAGCTGCCGAATGCAGAGGCGAATGGAGATTGTTCTGCCACCTCTTGTCCACTATATCCAAAAGAGTCTTGCATTTGACCTCATCCATTATGTAATATGTCCTAATAGACTCCTTTGCTCTAGTCATCAACTCATAAATGAACCCCACGGCGGGCTTCCCTCCTGAGACTTCCCTCATTACTCTCAAGAATGGCTCAGATATAGCAACACTTTCTTCCACAGCTCTCCAGAACTCATTATCATCAAGAATGCTAACACAAGTATCTGCCTGAGGCTTGTTTGAAAGAGATGGGTTTGTGGAGAACTCAGGGCTATTAAACATATGTTTCAATCTTGATTTCTGCTTCAGCATAGATTGCAAAGAGAGGAAATTGGTAACAGATTTGGTAACCCCACTCCTAATGATTTCCTGACCGCCAGTGAAATTTTTCATCAGATCAAGCATCGAAGAACTGTTATATATGAACTTTGAAACAATTTGTGCCTGTGAAATACAACTATTGATCCAATCCACCTTACAGAAGTCTTCTAAGATCCCATTCATGCATTGCGAAGCACAAGGGGTCACAAAAATAGATCCGTAATTCTGCAGGATATGATTAACTAGGCCAGGACAGTTGAGAGCATTATCCATTATTATTATCTGAACCACATTTTCTTGGCCAAACTCAGCAATGATGGAGTCAAATAAATCCTGAAGGTATTTTATGTTTTTATAATATGAAGAGGCATCGACTGATTTGTGGAAGAAAGTTCTAGAAGGAGATGAAACTAAGAAATTAATCAGAGCTCTGGATTTGTTGTCTGTCCAAGTTTCCGCAATGATAGTACAACCAGTCAAAGCCCACTCTCGTTCAACGTCTGTTGAATGTAGATTTAAATCAGATTTGATCCGCTCCAACCATGTCGTTTTCAAAGTTTCAGCAGATGGTCCTACAAATCCACTACTGCACCTTCTTACAGCATCAAGCAATTGATGATAAGATGAAGAACGTGCTACACTGAAGTCCAATTTATTTTCAAAAAAGAAAAGAGCAATGCTTCTCTCTGCATTTTCTTGGTCATTTCTAGAACTTGGAGGCGTAACCAATGGAAATGGTCTTCCGAGCACAGGTGCAGATTCAATCTCCATCAGACCTTTCCCTGCAGATATACCAACAGATACAGGAGATAGTATTTCAAGTGTCTTTTGTGATTTACCAGTTGAAGTCTCTCTATCCACTTTTGATGCTATGATTTCTCTAACCCTGTCAGTTACATCATCTCTGACTTTGGTGCACGGATTTACACCTTTACTTGGAATCCTGGATAAATGATGCTTTAATCTACTTATGCCGCCATTCAGAATTCTGTCACAGAATTTGCATCTCACCTTGTTCCCTTCCAGCCTATCAGCATATTCCCAACAAACATCCTTCTCTCTAACCACTGTAGTAAGAAGAAAAGACAAATTGAGTGGTGCCACTCGTTCCTAATAATAAAGTATGCAACACAATAGACCTAAGTGGGTAGTGAATAGAAAAGCCGGATTTGGAACACTTCCATCTCTTGTGTACATGTTTTACACACACTAGACACTAGCATCCTTATGCTCATTTCATTAATAATCATCTAAAAGTAATATTGAAGCAGACAACGAAAACATGTATAACTCACAAATATCAAACACTACACAGTTCGTGGAGAAATTAGTCATCAAGGTCTTAACACGAACGTAAAATCATTCCGTAATACAGTCGAGGAATTTAAATTTCCTACAACCAATTTTTCGGATTCTACACACAGTGATATGTTTGGTGACAGGATACAAATCACCACATCGATTATCAAAGAGACTGGTGCAAATGCTTCTACCGATACAGGCAACCGAGTATTAAATTTAGAAACGCAAAGAAAAGGAAATGCAACAAGCAATTAGCGAAAACAAAAAGGAAAGGCAAAGCATGTATCTCTCACTCACTTAGTATGAATAATATCTCATTGATGTTGTCCTCTTTCCTTTAAGCTACCTGAAAGATGAAAAACACAGATCAATTTTAGAAAATCATGAAGAAATGAGTAATTAATTATACAATTGTGCATAAAAACAACTCAATCTAAAACCTAAAACAAATGTTAAAATGGTTTGTTTATCTAAAAGTGTTAGGAGAATGAATAGAGAGTTATGAATTCGTTAACAGAAGTAGTAAACTTGAGTCAACTCAGTTTGAATCCATGGAGATCACTGAAATTGACATGTTTGAAGGTCAATTGAGCTTCCATTACACAGTGAGAAGAAGAAGAAGAAAAAGAAGAGAAGAATATTGCGAGCGAGAACTGAAAATTGAATATACCTGGAGAAGAAGAGAGATGATCGGGAAGTGGGTTTGCAGATCTGAAATGAGAGAGACCAACGACTCACTCGTCTTCTGCTTCTTCTCGCGATATTTTCCAAAATACCTACTGCTAATCCCATCTTATTTCCTCAATTTTGCCTTTACCCACCACTCATCCATCGAGTGACGATATTTATACGTCGATTACTCATAAAACCTCTCTAAATTATATGATCTCATATCGTTTCTTGTATATTTATCATTAACGTTGCACAAACCGGAACACTATTGAGTTGTTTACTCCAATCTCTAAAGTTCTTGGGTAAGTATTTATGAAACGAGCACACCTTAATTATTTAAGTAAACATTATTAATTCCTTTAAACTATCTGAAATCTATTATAAAATTTTAGGTGTTACATGTTTAACTAAATTTTTTGTTATAAATTAGTAAAATTAAATTATTATCATATATCATTCAGACCATTACATATTTTGATCATTTGGATACATTATGAAGAATGCATAAAATTTTACTAGGTTGGTTTTGTAATTAATATTAATATATAATACATGTTGATTGATTTAGGTAATATATATGCAATATCGTTGTGTAAGATAAAAATGTTCACAAAGTGTTGAAAGGGATTTGATGCGCTTAGAAATGAATACTTATATTTGGATAATAGAAAAGGACGGTTTTTATAGACATATAAGATTTAAACCACATGATCGTTCTCATGAGGAATTTATTAAGCTAATTTTATAGAGTAAACTTGTTTGTGTTGGCTGTTAACAATGTATGTGGATAGTGTGAATGTGTGATACAATATAGACAATTCTTAGCATAAACAAGACAAGGTAACCAATAGTTCATGCAATTCTACAAATAACGAAGTGGTTTTTAATCCTTTTAAAAGTGTGCAATGTGCTTATACGATACGAACCAGTTAGTGAAGCACTATGCACAACTCATCACTCTTGATATTGTGAGTATAATCAATTACTGATAATCTACACTAGTTTGCTTTTATGATACGAACCAATTAAAGATGTGATGCGCAACTCATAAACAACATGCAATTATACGACATTATCCAATGGATGATAAATAAGTCACATACAATCGATACATCAAGATTCAAAATCAGAGATAATAACTTGTCTCGTACAAGCTAAATAGGTAGTTGTGAAATTGTTATTTGGACTCTTGAATGATAAGGGATCGTCTTAAAGGAATAAATACTTCAATTGAATGATGAATTGAGCCACAAATGTGTTACAATTTTTTAAAGTAAGAAATATAGTGTAGGAAGGGCTAAATATATTTAAAAACTAGTTACAAAAGTCCTATATGTTAGAAACCAAGGAAGTACAAAGTTAAAATAGCGGAGAAAACTGCCATAAATCATGGGTTTGAACATGTCTCGCCTCGATGAGATTTCATGGAGATGAATGCTTGTCGCGGTCTCTCAAGCTTCCCAAGTGGACCGCGGTGAGCTCACTTGGCAATGAGGCTCATCACAGTAAACCTTCTTTCCGGCTAAAAATCATTTTTTCCACCCGCATCACCACTTAGAGTAGTGGGTCCACTAACAACGTGGTACACTTTTAGAATCTTCGATTCGCGTACACTCCTACAGTTCCTTGCCATTTTACGTCAAAATACCAAAACGTAAAAAAAAAAAAAAAAAAAACCTAACATACTATTAAAAAAAAGAGGGCTAAAGAACATTTTAAAAATATGGTAAAAAAGGCTAAATGAGTCTATAGATGTCGACTCATCAGGATTCATACTAGAGAGATAAACATTACTGAAGTTCTTAATAGAGCAACTTCTACGTCATATATTGTATTAAAAACATTGCATTTTTAGTTACAGACATCACATATTTAAAATGCATATAATGTATTATACACACGGCAAAATGTTTGAAGGTAATCATATATTTTATAATATTTGATGTTGATTTGATCTTTCCGAGAGACGGTCTCTCACAAGAGTTTGTATTTCAAACAATAATGTTTTATGAGAGAAATGTTTACTACATTTGTTATGTTTATGCATGTATGGCATTGATGCTTCTAGTAAAAACCTTGTATGTTTCCGTTAATGACCATAACGTTTTGTCGGTCCTTTTTAGTTCCTCTATAAAATCAGTCTTCCGTGAGAATTATTATTATTCACAGATTTTTTTATTTACAACGAGTCCTTCATTGACCAAATAATAGATCTAAAATTCAATTTGTTTGTGTGATTCAAAACAAGACTTATCTTTTATTTTGCATAATTATCTCTGAGACTTTTATTATTTAACTTTAACCCCTCTTAGTTTCAAACATGCACGTCAATCTCATTTTAAGTTAACTTGGGGTCGTCGAAGAAATAGCTCTGGTCAGCTAGGAGATATAAACGCTCCTCAATCAGGGCTTTGAAAGATTATGAAGTTTGTATATGTAATCCGACCATTAGATCGGTGCGGTTATATGATTCGGGCCACACACATCACACTAGTATGATATTGTCCGTTTTGGACCGGAATCCGTATATATTTTCGTTAGAAATCATCCAAAAAAGTCCACAAGATAGTTGAGAGTGGCGGTGTACTTATATACCCGCCATCCCTCTCGTGCTTAATCAATGTGGGATGTTGAATATTACAAATGGTCTATTCCCACATCAAAATACCAATTTTGGGGCATACGCCTAAACACTAAGAAACTTCTCCTTTATATCATTGCTAAATTCTTCACATGGTTTAAGCCTGGTTTGAACAAGAACAACCAACATTTGACTGCACAAAACCATCTCCTAGGGATCGCACGCATATCTTTCAGCTCCAGGATTGCATGGTCCAAGCAATTGTTGATGATGACTTCGCGTACAATCTCCATGTATGAACGGTAAGTAAATGGTTGGGTAACTCCTCTCGCGTGCATATATGATAGTACTTATTGATTGCCTTAGGAGATATATCAACTAGCTCCCCTCTCGCGTACACTGAATTACACTCTGAATTCTTTTCAAGATCTCTTTCATCTTCCTTGTAAAAGTTCGTAAATTTAATTCAAAATGTATTATTCCCCCTCTAAATTTTTATATTTTAGTTTGCTTCTATAATATTCCTTTACTTTCTATGTGTTGAATTATAAGTGTTGAAAAATGATCTTAATGTTCTAATAAAACAAATTCTTCAAAATAGTTACACATTTAATTTCACACATTATAAATACACTTAAATCATTAATAGGAGAAACATTAGTTTTCCACTTGAAATACATATATTTGAAAACAAATATCAATGTACTTAATTATTTATATTCTATCCGTCCCGATTTCAACTTCCACAATTTCATTTATAGGGACATCACACTTTCAACATATCATCCATTTTTAAAATGTATCTCCTACTTTATTAACTATCACTTCATATTTTATTCATAATCTATCATACTACATTTACTGCCTTTTCTAGCTTATCGCCATCTCTCATACTTTATTCACTCTTCATTAAAAACTTATATTTGAAACTCCGAGAAGTTGAATCTGATAAGTAGAGAGTATTTATTTAAGGAAAAATATTATATTTTCAATTTAAACACACATATTTGAGAACGATTTCGTCATTTTATTTTTAAATACACTTTTTTGCTTTAATATGTAACTTCTTGCATTTGTAGTTTGAATTTTTTTATTTTTTTAGTAGGGTACAGAATGCAACAATCAATATTAAAATTTGTAAAGTGCCTCTAAAAACCTGAGCTTGCTATGCGCTAGATATAAAAATCATAAATACGCGAGACTTGAGCTACTCCTGTAATTGGGTAGGACCTAACCCGGACCCACATCAAGCCGAAAACTAATTTAATCATGACTTTGGGTCGGGTTCTCCACCGCACCCGTTCAACACCCAACACGACCAAAGATTCAACCCGAAGACTTCCCGCATAAATTCTGACGTGGATCCCAGTCTAAGCCCGACCCGACCCGACCCTAATTCCAATTTGAACCCAGCCCGACATAAATTTCAATCTGATATATTCTCGTTCATAAAAATGACCTCGAATGTAAAACTAAGAATATAATATAGTATTAGATAAAAGTATAAGAGAAATATTATCGTATCTATCCTATAGGTTTCAAAATTTTAGAAGAGACATGCCCTGCACAACAAGCTATAAATAAGTGTAAAGTCTTTACAAATCTAATCTAATAAAAGTCTTAATATATAACAAGGCAGAGTCTCCTACACTCCATAATAAAGTACTTTAGGAATATCTATTAGTATCTTTTATCAATCACCATATGACTTATCTTTAATACAGAAATGTGACTAATACTCTTGGTTCACTTGAACGTTGTAAAAGAGGAAATCACTTAGTATGTTAGTCTAGTAAAACTTGTAATAAGATTATTAGGTTTAATTTTATATTTCAAAGAAGGCCATGAAGAAGGATCGTAGCAATGGATTTCAATTTAAGATTTGAAGACTGAAGATTGCACAAGTTTTTGAAAGAAGATTAAGTCTGCTCAGATAGACTATGATAAAAAACATATTGTATAGTGCATATATTGCATATAACAAGTCTCTGAACATATGACATCAATGAGTACATGAGCATGCTAGCTTTCAGAAAAAACTCATTTGTCCGTTGAGATTACATGACAAGAAATACTTTTCTCATTCGGATATTCTAGATGTGGTGCCTAAATTGAATGCTTCTTATGCTTCTTACACTTGGCGTAATATTTTGGGGCAGTACACTTGATTAAGGCAGGTGTAAGATGGAGGGTAGGAGGGTAGGTGATGGAATGGATATTTATGGGTGGAATGATCAATGTTTGCCAAGGTACTTATCTATGAGGCCGGACACTCCTGATCTCTACAACCTCGGTCCGATCATTGTTGCAAAATCTTATTCGAGATGATACGGCTTCATGGGATGAAACTTTGGTTGGAACCATGTTTTGGGATACTGATGTTGACTGCATTGGAACCATGTTTTGGGATACTGATGTTGACTGCATACTCAGCATTCCGTTGGCCAGTGGTGATACTGATGTTGACTGCATACTCAGCATTCCGTTGGCCAGTGGTGAGGCATGAAATATACGGGTTCGGCATCATACCAGTGGTGAGGCATGAAATATACGGGTTCGGCATCATACAAAGTTTGGACTTTCCTTGGTGAAGTCAACATATTATCTGGCACGGGATTTAAAAGCAACGACTATGATAAGAACGGGAGTAGTAGCACTATTCAGACTGTGGATTGGGAGTTTGGGACTCCATTTGGAAACTAAAAGTTGCTAATAAAATTAAGGTTTTCTTGCGGAGAGTTCTCAAGAATGTGGTACCTATTCTTTATAATTTTCAACAAAGGAACATTGCAGCAAACTCTCTTTGCCCTGTGTGCAATACTCAATCTGAAACATTGCAACAAACTCTCTTTGCCCTGTGTGCAATACTCAATCTGAAACTGTGATGCATATACTTTTCTCATGCCATTAGGCTAGACTTTTTGGGCTTTATCGCCTTTATCTCACTCTATTATCTTTTCGGAAACAGGTGAAGTTTGGGGATGGATTTATAATGCCTATACCAAGCTGTGAAGAGAGGATTTCCAGATCTTTATTGTATCATTATGGAGTATTTGGTCAAACAGGAACAAAATGGTGCATAAATGACATGGATGTGACCCTTTTGACGCACAACAATTCATTATTGGTAACATAACAGGTATAAGCCTTGTGCAAACATCCTTCGATTCCTACAGAGGACCAAAACTCAAGGATTCCACCGGCACCATATGAAGTCAAGATCAATTTCGATGCTTCAATCAATTCTCGACAGAACCTTGCAGGCATTGGAATTAACGTGGTTTCTAGTATCTGCATAATCCGGAAATTGCAGAAGCTCTTGCAGCTAGACAGGCAGTAATATTTGCAAAAGGAAGCAAGATTTAATCGACTAGTAATTGAAGGTGATTGTCAAGTAGTAATAATCAATGCGTTGCGCAGTTCAGAACCACTTCTACCAGTTGCTAGTCCAATCCTTGATGATATCTTCAGTTTACTTCCTGATTTCGATTGTATAAATTTGATTATGTTCCCAGAATCTGTAACTCTGCCGCACATGAACTGGCTCAACAAGTATTTGAGGTTCATGTCCACAGCTCTGGTTTATCTTCATGATATGCAATTGTTGTACGTTTGGCTTTCTGCCTACTTAATGAATGTGTGTTTGATTTCAAAAAAGAAAAAGAAAATACATCTTCCCTTCATCCCTTGCCATATAGAATTATAGATTCACCACAAGTGAAGGAAATTCGTACTTGGAAGAATATTGTTTGACCTCTAACTCTCAGCTAAATAACTAACATTCTGACATACTAAACGATGAGATAGACATATATTAAACAGTCAAGAACTAGGGTGGAACTTCCCTCCTTTCGGTTTGGAAAAAGAAAAAAAAAAAGAAAGAAAGCTTATTACAGAGGCAACCAAACACTCTTACTTGTGCCGGTTTTAAAACATACATAGATGTTTGTCATACTGCTAAATCCATCTGAAATGTCAATACTGCAACCAAATAATTCGCTAAAATTGTCAAGTGTGTCAACACAAAATGTTCACCTAAAACACACAAATATACATATTCCATGTAAATTCTATGAATAAAAGTCGGAGCCTCAAACCAGCAACGTGTAGGGAGAAAGCTTTCTTTTATAACTCCATACTTTGGTCCGTACGTGAATCCTCCAAAATGCTTGCAAAGTTGGTTTTCGGAATTTGATCCCTCGCTGTTGGGAAATTCCAGAAAGAATCAGAGTTCTCGAATAATATGTAAAATATGACCAGTGAGGCCAAAAACAGCCCAATTAGCACCAAGTAAAGTTGCCATTCTGCATTCAAAAATAGAAATGGATAAGTCATTTGTCTAAGTTAAACTAAATAAGGAAAAATCAGGAGAAGAAGAAACATATCAATACCTTTCCAATCAGCAGGTACAGTTAGCTTGGTCACCATTACTCCCCATTCAGTAGACGTTGTTAGCATTACCCTGAGTGAAGTTTTTAGTTCAAGTGAGGGACCAAAAAAGGCAGATTACAACAATGTTATAATGTTACAAGGAAGCAGAATAGTTGACAATTGTGAGTTTAGATTAACATAAAGTAATTGTCGTATTTCGCAATCTGCTAGTGAAAGACAAAAAGGACTCGAATTTTGCAAGTATTTCAACAAGATGACAATTTATATTAAAGAGAAAATTATGTTTCATATACTAAGATAGTACTGCATTCAGTATATCATGTGGGTTGTTACTTCGTTTATTCCCCCAAGCAAATAATGGGAGTATTGATTAACTGAATATTGTGATTTTCATGTATCTCGTCTCCAATTATCCTTTCTCCACCACCCTGACTTATCAAAATTCTTCATCCCTCTAGCCATCTAATCTCTTTTCTCACTTTTTTTTTTTTTTTTAATACAACTCCCATTCAGCTTCTATATTACATTTCGCTCATTACCCATTTCCAGACGTTTTCGATTTCACAATAACGATCTGACAAAGAACATCAGTGTGGATATGCAATCTTTGTGTGTGCGTTCAAATCAATACTCAAAACCAAGTAAACCGATTAATGTAATGAGTCACTAGTTATCACTAAACATAACAGTAATTCAAATCCAGGAGGAAAAACGAACTCATGTAGTGTTTTTGGTGCAACCTGAACCTGATCAGGCACCTTATTATAGGTGAATCCACTTTATTTGACCAAATAAGGTGGTTTAACTATAGTATGTTTGGGTGGTGAATGTCAATAAGGTGCCTGATTTGAAAACTTACTCTGTAGCTTTAAAAAAAAAAAAAGGTACCAACGTACATTATCAGAGTTTTGACAAACATACACTTGGAAGAACTTGCGACTGAAATACACAGTAATCTATGCAATCATGCAAAACAAAGAAAATTCCTCGGTAAACCTTTATAGCAATCCCACACCATCACTACCTTTAGCATGTCTCTTGTAACTTTTAAAACAAATATGCCAGCATTTCATCTTTATCCATTTTGTTTATGTAAGTCATGGGAGCAGAAAGATTTATTTTTTCACTTTCCAGGACATGGGAGCAGTACATTAAAAAAGATGCAAGGTTTAACTACTAAAAGTAACTGTGTTGGTGTTTCAAGCATTACCTCTCACTAGGGCAGAATTCCATCGAACTGATATTTGAGCCCAAGTGCAACCTTTTGCTCAAGTGGCGGACCTCCATCTTTTTCACTTCTACTACACATATATCTCCATCCTTGCTCCCCCTAAAATTAAAGGTTAACATACTTTCACATAAGATAATAATTAAAACAAATGTACAAAACATTGAAAATGCATCCCGTGATGAACAAAAGATGAAACAGATCAAAAGCATCTCAAAGAACACAGCATTATGTTAAGATTTAATCAAGTGAATAGTTCTGAAGGGTACATTCTAAACTCATTTAAGATTTACAAGTACCGATTTAAGTGTAATGACATTTGCTATTGAGGTGGTACTCCACTGTAGAATGCCAAATTGGCTGGTCAAGAGGTAAAACTGTGGCCACGTCAAGGCAGTAACACTCACGTAGGTAATTAAAAAAAAAAAAAGATCCAGCACCATAATATCATATGCATGCATAGAACATATTCAGCGGACAGGAATCAGGTTGACCTAATATATAGCTTAAACAGTTAATGCATATGGGCAATTAAGAACAGCATTATCAAAACAGTTGCTTAAAGGAAGAATCATAGAGCAGTTTAATTCAAAAATATACTTTGTTAAATGATTGGCACACCCAGTGGAGTGAGCTGCTGACATTGACTATTAGTATACAGAACTGAATTTCTTCATTGCAATATTACAATTGTTTTCCTTCAAAGTTTAGTAACAATTGTTATGCATGTACACCAATATAGTGGTATACCTATCCCTTTTTCCACAGGAAATTGATTCTTGTGCAGGTGTAATATAAAGTACTCCCTCCATTCCTTTAAATGCTTTCCACTTTGATTCGGCACAAAGATTAAGAGAAAATCCAAAGTATAACAAGTACAAGTGGAAATTGGTTTGTTTTGGAATGAGACTAACCAAGAAAATCTGGTTAAAAACACCTCAAATTTTTCCTTGACTCGAGGTTTTAACTCTAAACCAAACACTCTAAAGTGTTTAAATGTGTGGCATATTGTGTAAATAAGTGTAGGTGGAAGGGTATTTATTGTTAAATTGTTTCCATAAATGTAAAGTAAAAGTCTTTTATAACACTACCCAAATGGCAAAGTGGAAAGCATTTAAAAGAATGGAGGAGGTATTATATTAATTCTTAGTATGTTTCAAGCCAATGATAAAATTTTATCCAGAGAAGCTGGGCTCTTTTAGAAAAAAACATGTTACTTTCAGGAATAGTAGTTCTTGATTTCTTGTGAAGTTCTAAAGCAATATAACACGTTTGCATGGAATGTAATGCAAAAAAATTGGCCTAAGAAATTCTGGACACTTACAGAGCAAGGTACTTCCCATCCAAACTAGTAGACATGATTGACGCTGGTTTTCTAAAAAACTGTTTGTGACCAATTCTCTTCCATGTACTTATGTCCCAAACTCCAACGAGTGACTTATTTCCTGCATAATAATCAAGAGTGAATCCAATATGACACCGTGAAATTAAAAGCTATGACAATAAACAACATAATATACTGTAACAAATAATGAAAATTAACAAACCTTTTTGAAAACTGCAAAACAGAAATGGTCTTGTCCCATCTTTAGAAAATCGGCAAACTTCAAACTTCTCATCCTGCCATTTTAATGAAAATAATTCTAGCAGTGCACACAAGGCAAGAGGAATTGACACAAGGTATAAAAGAAATTGCACATACATCTTTACGTGCCAAGGTTATCACCGGAGCACCATCATTTGTATTCCATATTCTTGCAGAACCATCTATTGATGTTGAAGCTAAGAACTCTGAATCTAAGCTGCAAGGGGAATCAAGTTGAATGTGAGCCATCCATGTCACTAGACTCACATCTGTATCAGGATTTGACGGAAATTATTCATTATTTTTGAGACAGAACTAAAAGTAGAGATTTTCTTTAAGGTAATTAGGACGGGAAAAAATAAATTATAAATTATTACTATTATTTGCAAGACATATTTTTTTCTTTTAGGTGATTAGAACTGAAATGATAATAAAATTAATAATAGGCAAGTGACAAATCAACATGCATTTACATTGACACTTCGCACATGTTAAAGATTAAGAATGTCCAACTTTGAAACTTTAAGCAACATGAACAACTAATGCAGTGTCTACTGTCTAAAATACATTAATACAGGTCTGATCCAGAACCAGAACCGAAAAGGAGGCGGCCAGGAAGTTGAAGGTGGCATAATGCATTTGAACTTGTAACATACTTGCGCAATAGTTCAGAATAGTTTACTGTTCGCTATCCCTATGTAGCATATACTTCATATAGCAATAGTGCACTACTACCCACTATTAACAAATATGATCTCATAAGCAAAAACTACGTCTTCAATATGCAGGAAAGCCTCATAGGATGGATGAAAGCCATTTTTGCTCGATTGCATTCTCATCGACAACAATTCATCACTCAGAACAACTTGTCAAACAGAGTTATATAAAATTTTGCATGCTACAAAGAGAAATCAGAGTCCTACAATGATAACAGGAATGCTATAAAGAATATCAGCGGAGTACTTAAAGAGCAGCGTAAAGAAATTGAACTTCCTTTGGGCCCATAAAGAAGAATAGTAGTGTAAACTACTAACTCCGGCTCATCCTACCTAAAATCCATGTCCTGGAATGACTTGTGAGCTCTTGGTTCATCTAAGATGTTGCGCATATTTGGCCACTCAAACATTCTAAGATGCCCATCCTTTGAGTTGAAAGAAAACAATTAGAATAATGTTCAACAACTCGTATATCCTGAACTCCGATGCAATAGCAACAATGATAAGATAGCTTACATCTCCGCCAGTAGCTAATCGAGTGCCATCAAAACTGAAAGCCAAGCATTTCAGTGAGCCAACTCCTTGCAATGGAACAGATTCTTTTGTAGTAAGTTTTATATTGCCTTCACGGCTGTACACCTCGAACACTCTGCAAATATTTTATTTGACATCCATGCAGACCACAATTACAAACTAGACAGCCTAAATTGCTTCAAGAGTAAATACACATTTAAAATCAAATACCACCACCACATATTAACAATATGGGCTACTTAAGGAGTAAATAACCCCCAGTATACTTCTAGTAAGCAATTCAAGTTCACACCACATCCCCAGTTGTGGAAAAAAAGAAAATAGGCCAGGGAAGGATTGAACCATTAGATAGGATAGATTCAGTTGACTGGGGGAGGTGGGGCAAGTTTGATTTCGGGTTGAAATACTAGAGATTTAACTTCTATCCAAACAACGTTGAAGAAAGATTTTCCAGACCCACGTGTTCCCTGATCATAGACTCAAAGTCCATTTTAATATTTCAAATATGACTACCCTATCAACCTAAAAAATTGCTAAGGGAGAACTTAAAAAGACAAAATCTAAACAAACTAAGACCTAATTTTACGATTTATCTTTGGTTACAAAATATTACCAACAGTAGAAGAAAACATTTATCGCAGCTTAACCACAAGGAACACAATTTCAAACATCACTTCAATTGCATTGTCTAAACTCCAATTACTTGTACTCCATCATATTAGTGATAATTCTCCTCTCATCAAAAACTATCGTGTATTTGGTCCACAAGACAGTTAAATAGCTAAAACTACAGTCGCAGTTATCTTTTCCACAAACATAATTTCCACATCTTTCATCATACTTTAGTCACTTTTAGAGTATTTATATAAATGTCTAAATTCTATCATGTATCAGAGCATCTGGCTCACGCGCAACCTAGGTTTGAATCTTCACCGAGACGATATCCGTCATTCCATATTAAATTTCTACTCGAATGGCCCCAACCCGGTTGAAACCAGCCACAAGTGTTATTATATATGGCTAGGTTCTATCTGTCCCAACTTACCTCTTTCATCAAGCAAATATGCACAAACCTAACATAAAGCATAACCTGCCATGATTTCTTACATTAAAGCAGATGAAATGCTGATCATCAAACTATGCACATCTCAATAAAAAACGAAAGCAATAAATGAAAAAGGAAGACTAACTTGCAGTCACCAGAGCTGGTTGAACAAACCAATGTATCTCCACTTGGATGAGCTACAATCCTCATCGGACTAACCCCTTCCTCAAAAGCATACTTCGCCTGCACATACACATCAAAACTCCATAAATTCACTCACCTTGTATGTAAAATTAAACAGGCCCCCTATAATTTCCACGTAAAAACCAAGTACAATCACCCTGTAATAGTTAGGGAAAATTCGTGGCAGAGACATTTTAGCACTAAGTATTTGAAAAGGAGACGAGGTCTAAGTTAATACAACTGTGCAACTCAGAGGACGTGTTAATATAATGTTGTAAATAAAAAAATCCATGTGCTAATATAGTATTATTGGAACTCAGAATGTCGCTAACTGAAAACTGTCAAGTTTCTTTCGGTACCGGTTAGGCGCCCTAATAATTAACTGTGCTATATAGAAGCTCATTGAGTAAAAACAACATAAGTCAAATGGTAACGAGAAACAAAATTGAACATGTGATTTGATTGCAATTTGCATATACAGTAAAAAAATGAACAGGAAAATAATGAAAATTGAATAGATGAATAGAAGAAACCTTGGGGTTAGAGGAGAGAGAAGAGGTATTGGGATCATAGGAGAAAATCTCGAGAGAAGACGGTGTCGTTTTACCGACGACCACAAGGTGGTGGTTTTCCGGCCGTCGGATCCACGTTGAGCAAGTCACTGTACCAGAATCTGCGCCGTCCATTCTGCTTCACAACTAGGCTTAGTATAAACTACTAGAGTTGCTATTGATGGAATGGATGATTTGTTTCTGCAATTGGAATTGGGGATTCTGGTGTTTGTTTGGTTTTATAGTGAGAGGGTGAAGGAGTAGAGAAATTGGAAACTCCAAAAATCAACTTTGGAAATCACTTTAAATAATAGGTCAACGCTATCTGTTAGCACGATCCGGAATAAAACTATTTTAGTCAACGATTTCATCTTGCTTACTTGCAGAATATGCTCTAGATTATGCTCCCGATTACAGCTTACAACAGCTGATGACTCTACAACTTGAAAATGTGAGAAAATGTCTTATAATGGGGATGGGGATGTGCATTGTCACGCCCTCGACAGTCATCTCTCATTTCTACCGATTACCGAATCACGCCCTATCCGTGCAATCACTCCTAAATTGTCTATCGTTTCATATAACATCACAACTCTATAGACCAAAGCCCGTCACTCATTGTCCACTGGACAAAAATCTTTCTAATAGAGTTACCATTTGTAACTCTAAAGTTTTAATAAGTGGAGTTAGCATTATTATTATTATAAGTGACATTCTCTATCGATTTAATCTCTAAAATGTTTAAGGCATTACAATTATCCTCTTAATGGCACGACGATGACATTACACATTATACTAATCGTTCGCTCGTCGTGAGTTTTGGATTGATTAGGCTCGACTTTGATACCTTTGTATCATATCTTCCACTAATTGATTGAAGTATTAGAATTTTGAACTCGTGCAGTTACTCCTTAATTGTTTTTCAAGTGGGATGTTACATTCAAAAATCAACACGTCATTCCATCAAATTATCTCACCTGGTATGAAATTGAATGTCCTGGATAGATGCATTTTCATGAGTGCATGATGTGGACAACGGTTTGGTGTATGGAAGATGATAGAGCAACATGTACTGTACAGGAATTTTATCCTGTTCACAGTAAATTCACATTTAATATACTAATTGTTTTTTTTTTATACCTCATATTCTGGAAATTCAGGAAAATCATGATTTTTACATTACGTTCACATTTACTACTACTCCATTCAAATCATCCACCTTGCATCTAATCTATCAGGTCTCACTATAAATGCTACCACCAATCAGTTTCTTAGGCTTTACAGCTCCACGTTAAATATATGCATGCAACAGAGGAATTCAAAATGAAAAGAACAAATATCATCTGTGGACAAACCGTGAAAAAAGTAACATGATAAACAAACAGGGGAAAAAATCAATAATCACTGGCTTACTGTGTTTACATACAAAAGATGATGCATTCATGAATTTTGAATCTACCTAGTCTAAGGGAAAGAATTATATTACATGCTCTAAAGCAAAGGAAAAGTTCAGCTCAGATCCACAGAAGAATTATGATCACCTGTGCCAGCTCCAGCAAACTCAATGCCCTTCCATATAGCAAGGATAGAAGCAAACCACACATTCCAGATGGCCAAATGGACAGCTCACTTCCGTATAATTTTGGTTCTAACACCACCTATGATAGTGAAAAAGGATAAAATTTTGAGACAATTGACAAACTTACAATCTGAAAACTATGAAGCGTCATAATAGTGCAAGATTGAAAATAAACCTTCTACTTCCTCAAACTGAATTTCCTTTACCACTTCAGCAGCTGCATTATACTCAAACCTGCAGGCATTCAATTCGACTTTGAGAAAACAACATACAGACACAAATCCAGCTAGGTTCTCCACTGCAGACATGTTTTGTGTATTATGACAGATGCATTATTTCGATGTCCTTAAAAGATTAAACCCCATTCTAAAAATATGTCCTGGGTGTGGCTGAGCCACTGAATAAAAAAGGATATCAGAAACCTCCAAGATTAACATAACCTCAATTTAAGTGCACATAGATCCTCCAAAATAACAAGATACTTTTTTTTGTAGTCATGATATTAGTTCAAGGACTAAAATGTACAGAAACGATATGAGCATCATAGCAAAAGGAAAAAGGTTTCGCTGCACAATAACAGGAACTTCCTTCATTCACAGCAGTAAAACTTGGAAGCTAAAATATGCCAAAACATAGTACTACAAAGTAACATATATAGACGAAGCTGAAAAAGAAGTTGGAAAGAATTGAAGCCCGTCTACCTAAATGAGGTCTGTCCAAACATTTAGACATACTAAAAACCGAATTGCGACTCACTGGCAAATAACAAAATGGAGAACTTACACACTGAAGTAGAATACAAAGGATGGTGTTACCTGTTTGATAGAGAAACCTCGAGTGCATAATCAGACGCACTTTTTGTAGCACCAACCAGGACATTGACAATTTCCCTTTTTCGAGTACTAGCCATGAGTAAATCATATTCGGTGGGAATAATAATGGAAAAAAAATTATCACTTAGTTCACTTAAACAGATCTTCTCAACAGCAGCCAGAGCTATCCGTCGTTTGAGTGAATCAGTATCGGGGTCCACAATGTAAATGGCAAATTCTGTAATTATAAACAAACGAGGCTTCATCTTCCCTGAGACTGTGAACTTGAGGACTTTATCTGCAAAGAGCACATTCTTGTCTCCTATAAATACAGCAGCCAAGGAGATACATGCTAATTAGCACCAATAAAACTATTTCAGAGGTAGCAGCAAATGCACATCTCATATATGTTCAATAAAATCTGAGGGCACGCAACTTGGGGAACCAACAATATTCAGGTTATAGCAACCTAGTTTTCTAACATGACCTCCAATTTTTCATTTTTCAACTATAATAAGATGTTGGGTTTGAAGCTTCGGCCACTTATAATGTCATTGATGAGCCTTTGCACGGGAAAAAGAGAAGTCAGTGGCAAGCTAATGAAAGATATTTCATTAGGAAAGAGAATGTCTATTCTTCTTTTAGTGGCTTATTCAATTGTTTAGGACACCATTCTAAGATAGTCTTTCACCTTCTATCTTAGTCAATTGTCCGGCGGCCTAGAATATAGAGTAATAAATACAGGGTCTACCAGATTCAGTAAAAATTAAGCCAGAGTCGCACTGTCATCTCATATCAGGAAACAGAAAATATCAATGGGCATAAATCGTAAAAGAAAGGCACCTCAACACAGTAATAATCAAAATTTCCAATTCTGACTGTCCAAATCTTAAAGGATATGTGATTCATATTAAGTGCAGCCGTTGTATGGGTTACCACTGCTCACACTTGTTCTTGGGAAAGACTACTCCTATATACTAGAACTACGTTGCAAATTGCAATAAGAGATAACCCATGTGAACACCAGTGTTGTTTATTCCGGATAGCATCATACCCAAGTACAAAAACTGGGATAGCAGGACCGCTACTGGGATGAACAGGATAGTAAAGTTATTGGGTTATTACTTATTACTTAAAAAAACATCGAAGAAACATTGACTCAACACACAGAATGCATCGAAGAAACATCGAAGAAATTCCAGTAACATACACGAACCTCCCAAATTCCATGGGTTATTACTTATTACTTAAAAAAACATCGACTCAACACACAGAATGCAGTTGATTATAATTTCCAGCAAACTGTACCCATCGAAGAAACATAACTTGTTGATCAATCAAAGCATGTCCGAGCTTAAAAATCTACAAATGCAAACAACATTGATCTACAGATAAGAAAAGCCTGAGTACCAACTGGTAAATTAGAGAAAAAGAATCGAGACCTTGTTTATGGAGAATTTTGACAAGACAGGGTCTGGACGGAACATCTAGGTAATCGCCAGCCGGATTCCGGTGGGTGAGAGTATCTAGGGTTTGTTCAGCAACATCGTCGTCACCATCGTATCGTGGCGGAGAAGATGGTGAGACGTCAACCTGGATCCGTCGGTTACCGTATCGAGACATGTTGGTGGACTGGCTGACCTTTCTCTTTGATTTGCAGGCTGTTAGGCAGCTGGCTGGACCAACCAGGCAACAACTGTTATCCTCAAGAGCCACCCAAATGTTACAGCTACAATTTTAAATCGCAGAGAATCGTTTGCCCCTCGCTCGAGTTTATCTATGAGATTTGCACCTGATATATTTGAAAATTATACATTAAGGTAATAGTATATTCTATACGACCAGTGAGCTCATCGGATACATTAGCAATTCGATGAATCTATTTTTTCGTAATAAATATGTCACCGAGTGTCTAGCTAGTAGATGATAAATTAGATGATTAGTTGTTCAGGAGACTTATCAAAAACTTAAGTCAGTTAATTAAACTCATTTATTTATTTATTGTATGTTCAATCGTGCGGGCCAATGTTGTTTGTGTTTGTATAAACGAGTTATATCGACTTTTCATTATATTTATTAACTTTTATAGGTTTTTATGAGTTAGGGGCGTTTTAGCGAAGTTACAGCATTTTGGTGTTGCATTTAACATTTTCGGCATATTACTTTTGCCTTTTTAAATTACATGGAGAATTTTACATCACACCTTTAGATGTCGCGTTGATTATGCCCATGTTTTAAATGTCACGGGCATTGTCTTGGATAAATGGAGTACATGTACAAGGATTACTTAACGGCGCACAACTCTTGAGTATGATAAGTTTTATGAATTATAATGTCGAATTTTACTTCACTGTACAGGAAGCAGAGCAATTCTTCTTTAATGTTGTTTTTCGATGATAATGTTGTAGATATATGGTAAGAAATCTACAATCGAGATTAGAGTTTGAAATTGGGAGGGGGGAATGAACAACCTCAAAGGCAATTAGAGCAAATCGAGACGTAAGGTGACATCAGCATGGTACCGACTGAAGGGACTTCGACACTCAAGTTACTAAATTGATAGACGGCGCAATATATGAAAGAGAGAGCGGGTGAGGGGATGATGACGAGAGTGGACTTATCGTATTGGGTCAGTCGGTTCGGTTGAGTATAGCTGGCACCAGTGAAAGGCTATCTAAACATTTTTAGGAAGCTATTGGTGGTCGTCGGACATAAATGGTTTATGGTGGAAGATGGCGGATGACTGGCAGTGTTGCATATAGAACTTGAGAGAGAAGGAAGCGTGAGAAAGGGATTGCAAGGGTTGTTGTCGTCGTCGAAATAAGATCATCTTAACACATCTCCCTACTCCTTATCTATATAATTCATCCATTATTTGAGTATGTTCGTGAATCTCGGGCGAGGTTGTTGGCCTTCGATAATTGGGTGGGACTATGCCTCACGTAGTTTGAATAGTCATTTAATCGTTTCCAACTAATTGACTAAGTCAGTTGAGTGAAGTTCAGTCCGTTAAGCGAGAGTTGATTGGTCAGTCAGTCAAGCAAATTAAGTTGGCCAGTTTGTCAATCAAGGGCTAACCGACTGAGTCAGCCAAGCAAGAGGTCTTAATTAATTCTCCAATCAAGTCACAACTCATTAATGAGCCACGGATTGCCCGTGGTCTTGTGTGATTGTACGAATCGAATGGACTAAATGATAAGAGGATAAAATCGTAGGTGTGGTATATGTATTTTTCCCTTATTCTTATTGTACTAGTTTCTTTATAATCCATTCGTTCTATTTGAAATGCACAAACTATGAAACTATTTTGATTTCTTTATTAGGTTAGAAAGATCGTGAATATTTCTTTCAACTTTTCATAATTTATAGTGACACTATTAAAGTGGCGGTGAAAACTATATTAAATGTAAAGTTGTTACTATTATTTAAGAGAATAGACTAATAATATGTTGAGAAAGTAAAAAAGAAAAAGAAAATAAGATTGACTAATTTTATGAAATACCAGTTAGCTTATCATCTAATTCGTAATTAAGCATGTATACTAAAATCAGTCAGTTTATCAACTAGTTTTGATATGCACAACCTTAATATAGGTAGAATAAAATGATCGTTAACTAATAAATTGACCAATAACCTCTTCATATAATATTTTTGAACGATGCCAAGGAAGAGACGACAACTGCTGACGGACTCCGCGGTTAAGAGGTCGGTGGGTAGGCCATGACGTACTCCGGCGACCATCGTTGCCTCACCTCCCTCTTCCCCTCTGGCGTCTACGGGCGAGGAGGATTCACATCGGACATGGAGAAGGATGCTGAAACTTCCCAACCTGCAAATCGAACTCAAACCCTAGTTGATACGTCGACTTTCGGCTCTGATCTCCCGCCGGTGACGAATTGATCATGACCCGACCTTGATTGATCGAGCCCAAATCCTATCTAAGGAGGCTGGACGACAATTGAACATAATAGAGGCAGATTAGCTATTGAATCTTGAAACTACTCGTCCGCCAAAGGAAGGGGTGAAACCCAATGCTCGAATTTGGAGCCAAATTGCCCACCGCCATTTGATGACGATTTTATTCGCTCCGATTTAGGGCAGACTCGGAACTCGGACTTGGAACAGGACATTACCAGCGTGCCAATTCAGGATATGTCCGCCACTTACCCCAATTATCCCATGGGTTGATATTATCCGAGGCAATCGGGCACCCGATCACTGTCTGACTATTGGTTAGTCCCCCCCCCTCCCCCATCGGGTTGTTGTTGGGGAGACTGTTGTTGAGATTGAAGATGAGGACATCGAAGAAGAGCTTGAATTCTGGATAACAACCCTTATCATGTATGCTGCTGACAATTCCATATCCATGAATTTGGTCAAGAACTTCATGATTAAGGTGTGCGTTGGTCCAGATAACGGCAAAGGTAAAGACTAAAGGGGGGGGGGTGAATAGTCTTTACAAACTTTCGTCGATAAACAATATTTCTCAGAAACCTTGGGAGTTTCTGATACTTAGATTCAGAGAGCGGAAGACTTTAGGCGATAGATAAACGTTAATGTGATTTGCAGTAATGATGTGTGTGTGTGTGTGTGTGTATTGATAGAATGTAAATACAGTAAGTAAATAACACGGCAACTTATAGTGGTTTCTGGAGGTGGCGTAATCCTCCGACTAATCCACTTCGGCCTTTCTGAGACCTAAAATCCACTAGAACAGATAATTGAGTTCACCTTACAATATATCCTATTCTCATATCCTTACAAACAAATGGTTCCCAACCAAATGTTCCCCTTGAGTTATTTCCTAGATTCTAAAGCCAAGTACTTTATGTACTCAAGATAACCTTGGAGCTTTTCCTTGATTTCCCAAACCAAGTATTTCATGTACTCCAGGCCTTGATGGTGTTGATTATATGATTGATTGTCACGCTTCTCTTTAAATAACTTTTCAACTATTTATCCAGAGAGCTGGAGAAGAAATTGCAACTTAATATACTTGTTCAATATATGAAAAGATTCTCCTTTCTGACCCAAGTGTTGATAAATGTTCTGGAGAATGAACTTCAGAAAGGATATCTGAGTGTTCAACTCTTTCATAGATAATCAAACTCTTGTTAAGGTTCAAGACACTTAAAACTACCAGTAATTCTTCGAGCTATTTGACTGTAAGCTTAGATAATTGTAGTAAGAAAGCTTGAGAGAATACTTGCTTGATATAACAATATGAGCGTAGTTTGTGTTGTTCAGCGTCGTGTTTCTCAGCTTCTAAGTGTTGATATTTATCGAAGAATTTGAGAGTCGTTCGAATAGTATCCGTTAAAGCTTCTCAAAATTCAATCCGTTGATATCTCAAAATAAGTACTCAGAAGTCATTATCTCGTTTTTCAGAGAGGGCTTGCTGGAATCGACTTTTTCAATCGGTGTAATTAATACAATGTACTA